>JAVTVY010013429.1:0-50656 GCA_036873755.1 Hanleya hanleyi
GACCCAGACTTATATCTCGGCCTCGTCCCTCCCGTCTGCCAGTTCCCGCAGGACATGTGGAGATGCTTCTGGCCTCTGTCAACACTCTCATTTCCAAAGGTGCTGTCAGGGAGCTACCACAAGAAGTAGACAGCGTTGGATTTTACAGCCACGTGTTCCTGGTGCCGAAAAGAGACTCGGACCAGATGAGGATGGTTATAGACCCCAAAGTGTTGAACAAGTTTCATCTAGTAGCTCCTCCTCATTTCAAGATGGCGTCTGTATCATTGATTCGGGCCCGCCTAAATCATCTGGATTGGCTGGCCTCAATCGATCTACAGGACGCCTACCTCCACATTCCTATTCATCCTCGTCATCGACGTTTCCTTCGTTTCGTCATCAACGGCCGGCGATACGAGTGGCAAGTCCTTCCGTTCGGAGTCAACGTCGCTCCTTGGCCATTCACCCGTATCACCTCACCAGTCATGGCGTTCCTTCATCTTCGTGGCATTTCCATCGAGATTTATATAGACGATATTCTCATGTGGGCTGCAGACAAGGACAGTCTCAACGCGCAGGTCTGCTTCACACTGCTGGTTTTAAGTCATCTCGGCTTCATTCCGCATCCTCTGAAGTCAGAGTTGGTTCCTGCGCAAATTCGCCGTTACATCGGGGCGGTGTTCGATACTCGTCTACAACTGGTACGCCCTCCAGAGGATCGTTGGACCAAAATTCAGATGCTGATTCAAAGGTTTTTGTCATCAGCCTGTCAGACACGTCAACAGTGGCAAAGCCTTCTGGGTTTACTGACTTCTACACAGGATCTTACTCATTTCGGTCGTCTTCAAGTTCGGCCTCTGCAGTACCATCTGTCGCCTTATCTTCGGAGTTCGTCTCTCAATCCTGCTGTTCCGGTATTGACGTCTCTACGTCCACAGCTGATTTGGTGGCAGTTCCGGCACAACGTCATGCAGGGAGTTCCATTCCGGTTTCCCTCTCCGGATCACCATCTGTACACCGATGCTTCCGAGACTGGTTGGGGAGCCCATCTGGACGACCTGGAGATCTCCGGCAGATGGTCGACTTTGGATGCCAGACTTCACATCAACCTTCTGGAGATGAAGGCAGTCATCTTGGCAGTTCAACATTGGAGCTGCCGTCTCATGAATTCGTCCCTCCTCATAGCTACGGACAACTCCACGGTCATTGCCCACATCAACAAGATGGGTACCACCCGATCCTACTCAACGTTTCGCCTGGTATGGGATCTTTTCGACTGGGCTCTCATTCATCATTGTCATCTCAATGCTCGCCATGTTCCAGATCGGCTCAATGTCTTAGCGGACCGTTTGTCTCGTCCCGACACCGTCCTACAGACAGAATGGCAACTTCATCCGGAGGTGTTTCGTCAGATCTGCACCATTTGGGATCCCCCATTGATCGACCTGTTTGCGACGAGGAACAATGCGCAGCTGGCCCTCTTCGTCAGTCCGATTCTGGACTCTCAAGCCTTCGCCATCGACGCTCTTTCGATCAACTGGGACAACTTTCTGGCTTATGCCTTCCCACCGATGGCCCTCATTCTGGAAGTTCTCCAAAAGATTGCCCAACATGACTGCGTCGTCCTGCTTGTGGTTCCGTGGTGGCCTCGTCGTCAGTGGTTTCCGCTGCTGCTTCCACTCCTCACGGCTCCGCCACGTCGTCTTCCAGTTTGGCCCAGTCTGTTGTGTCAGCCTCACAGGATTTTTCATCACAATCCCCGCTGGCTCAACTTACACGTTTGCAGACTATCCAGGGTGCACTCTCTGTCCAAGGATTTTCAGCTGAAGTTGCACAGACGATGGTTTCAGCCAACCGAGCTTCTACATCGCAGCTCTATCAATCGAAATGGGCTTATTTCGTCTCCTGGTGCCGAGAACGTGATGCCGATCCCGACTCTGCCTCTGTTTCCCTCGTAGCTGACTTCCTCCTTCACCTTCATCGTGATAAGAAGTTTCAAACCAGCACCATTGAAGGGTATCGTTCTGCTTTGGCTAGGGTTTTACATCTTTCTGCCGGCATCGACATTAGTCTAAACGACAATATCTCTGCCCTTATTCGGGCCTTCGCGTTACAGTCTCGCCGTGCTCGCCAGCTGTTGCTGAAATGGGATATTGGTGTGGTTCTGTGTGCTTTGATTTGTCCGCCCTTTGAACCCTTACAGTCCGCTTCTATAAAAGCTGTTGCCTACAAGACTGCTTTTCTAGCGGCTTTTGCTTTGGCCTCTAGAGTGTCTGAACTTCATGCTCTTGAGAGATCATCTATGACCTGGACGGCGGATTGGTCTCGCATTTCATTTCGACCCATTCCCGAGTTCATAGCCAAAAATGAGTCTGTTCGCCTAGGTCCGTGTGCTCAACGTTTGTACTCCATTCCTGCGTTATCAGACTTCGTGCATGGTCTTGAAGACGACCTTTTGTTATGCCCTGTTCGAGCCATACGCCACTATCTCACTCGTACCGATCCCGGTCGGGGCTCTCGTCGTCTATTATTCTTGTCGCTTCATCCCTCTGCGGTGCGTGACATTACTAAGAATACCATTGCTTCATGGTTGAAGAAGAACATAAAGTGGTCATATCAATTGGCCATTGATGCTCCCCCACTACTGTCTACTGCGTCTTCTCATGAAATTCGTGCCATCGCTACGTCATGGCCTTTATGGAAGAACTTGTCCCTCCATGACATTGTCCAGTCCTGTGCTTGGACAGCAAACTCCACGTTCACCAATTTCTATCTGAGAGATATGTCTGTACAATCAGATAGGGTGACCACGCTTGGGCCGCTGGTGGCTGCCCAGCACGTGGTCAAGTAATTTGCAAAACAGGGGGGGGGGCAGTTTTCATCATCGCAGCAAGTCAGCCAGCTTGCTGTATCATCTCATCTCATTCTCTCATCAGTCCACAGTCTACATGATCACCTAAGAAAGAAGTATAGGTCAGCTTACCAGCCTCCGACTCTCAAGTCATCAATCAAGGCTTGACACTATGGTGAGTTTTAATCTTTGCTTTTACTGCAGATTTGCTTGTGTCATTTCAGGTTGAAGCTATGACCTGATTCTAGATCATCTCAGCTGAGTCACCTGCGGTCAACTCTCAAGTTCAACATGCAAAGAACTGACACTGTTGTAAGTAATATGTTTTGTTTCAGGTTTCCAGTGTCAGCTACAGCTAAAGTACAGAAAGGGTTGACGAAGACGTAGAGTAGACTCAGTACTTCCGCTGTCAACTCTCAACAGACCAATGTCAACGACAGGACTAAAGTACAGTGAGTTGACGTTGGTCGGTTTGTGGACTGAGAGTGGTTGTAAGCTGGTCACCGTGTTCGCTACATAGGCGCTCTAATGCCCTGCCGATTCGTTCATTGCTTACTTTAGCATACCTCATAGTTGCTTCAGGCCTGGGTCCCTGCGGGTTGGTAAGAGTGTCGACCACAGCCACGATCACAGAGTTGGACACCATGTTCGCTACGTAGGCGCTCTAATGCCCTGCCGATTCGTTCATCGCTTACTTTAGCATACCTCAGTGCTTCAGGCTTGGGTCCCTGCGGGTTGGTAAGAGTGTGCTCCACATCCAAGAACACAGCTACATGGATGAAGACATTCAAAAAGATAAGTAGCGACTTTCTTACTCCTTGACTACCTCCTGTGTTTCAGACCAGAGTTTTCTTGTTGAGTTTATTGTGTCTTGTTGGTGATCTTCTCAGCGGATATACAGCTTGCCATTGAACAACTACAGCAAGGCTGAGGTTCCCACCTCCATATGTTGGTAGTGAGGCATATAGCAAAGCAGGTGTAGGTTTGGGAAATAAATATTAAACATTTATAAACAATGTTTCTATTTATAACCAAACCAAACCTGCTTTGCTCTGATGGCCCTCCCATCCTTCCCCTCACTCCGCGGCCTTGTACACCACAGGTCTCGGTTATATCAATGAGAAAAGAGGAAGTGTAATACTGGGAGCTGGCTTATATATCCTGGCTGAGATGAGAGAGCTCCCCAAAGGGAGATAACTCCCTAGGGAGGTAACTCCCCAGGGGGAGATAACTTTTGTTTTAAACTTCCGTTTTAACGTTTGTATGGGATATTCCTGGCAGAATTAAGGCATATAGCAAAGCAGGTTTGGTTTGGTTATAAATAGAAACATTCTGTTAGACATGTTAGACGGGGGTATCCCAGCAGCCTTTGCGGCGCTCCCTGACAACTACCGCGTGGGCTAAAGCAAGGCATAGCGACGTATTCACTTAGCCCAGGCAGACCGCGCTTCTTGCCGTTAAATCGTATTTCCTCGACGTTTGCGGCTGGTAATCATTTGGAATCGATAATATATTATTAATAGAGTAACATTTAGCAGCTGAAAGGATCAATTGTGTGGTAAAGACTCCAGGAAAGGGTAATAAACAGCTCTAAATAACCCACAACAGTGATCTACAGGGCGCTAACCCAGCCGTTAAAATCCTGGGGTTAACACAGCGGCAACACCGTCATTGTCGGCATATAGCACGGATAATCTGTTTTAATTCCCCCCCATAAAGCTGTTAATTATCCATATTCAATGATTGACTTATTAAATGACTTATTGATCATGAAATGGTAAATAACGCAGATATATACTTGTAGCAAAATTCCTTCACCGTTATGAATAGTCTGTGTTCTTCTGCTTTTATAAAGCTGTTAATTATCCAGATTTAATGATTGACTTAATGATCAGGAAATGGTAAATAACGCAGATATATACTTGTTTTAGCAAAATTCCTTCGGTTATATATAAACTGAGTTTTCATGACAATCTCAGACCATATTTACAACTAGCACGATGAGTTACGAATATTCAGATAATCTGCCAGGTGAGGCAAAGACAAGATATCAGTCAAAACTCTCGCTAGTCGGTTTGGATAAATGCCCTTACAAGTTACCAGCTGATGTGTGGATAGAAGACATGACATAAAATGGATTGATTGACTGTTTATACAGAAAATTTACCATACGGTTATAAGCCACGGATACATACTCCTCCATGCTGATGTTAATCATTTAATAAGTCAATCATTGAATATGGATAATTAACAGCTTTATGGGGGGAAATTAAAACAGATTATCCGTGCTATATGCCGACAATGACGGTGTTGCCGCTGTGTTAACCCCAGGATTTTAACGGCTGGGTTAGCGCCCTGTAGATCACTGTTGTGGGTTATTTAGAGCTGTTTATTACCTGGAGTCTTTACCACACAATTGATCCTTTCAGCTGCTAAATGTTACTTTATTAATAATATAATATCGATTCCAAATGATTACCAGCCGCAAACGTCGAGGAAATACGATTTAACGGCGAGAAGCGCGGTCTGCCTGGGCTAAGTGAATACGTCGCTATGCCTTGCTTTAGCCCACGCGGTAGTTGTCAGGGAGCGCCGCAAAGGCTGCTGGGATACCCCCGTCTAACAGAATTGTTTATAAATGTTTAATATTTATTTGTCCAGGCTGGATCTCAGTCCATAACCGATTTGGACTGGGAAAATGGCTATAAAATTGTTATTCTACATTCCAAAGAGTGAATTGGGTGCAAAATTCAAAGTTCACGATCGCTTCATAATTTCACCACAATATACTCCCAAGGAATGTAGGTCTCATAACCAGGTCACATTTTTATACGCCCGCCCAAAAGGTGGACGTATTATGTGATGGCGGTTTCCGTCCGTCTGTCCGTCCGTCCGTCGGGGCGTCTGTCCGGTTCTCGTGTCCGGTCTATATCTGGGACAGTTTCCTATCCACAGCTCCAATTTTTGGTGAGTGGATACCCTACGGGGAGATGATGTGTCGCGTACCAAAATGAAGGTCGAGGTCACAGGTCAAAGGTCACAGGCCTAAAAAACAGGAAATCACTGAAGTGTTTGTGTTCAGTCTATATCTGTGAACGTTTTCTATCCACAGTTGCAAATTTTTGTGAGTGGATACGCCAGGTGGAGACAATGTGTCGCGTACCAAAATTGAGGTCGAGGTCAGAGGTCAAAGGTCACTGTTGCCAAAAATCAGGAAATCATTGATCGTTGACAGTTTTCTATCTAGTTCTAATTTTTGGTGAGTGGATGCCCTAGGGGAGGGACGATGTGTTGCATATTAAATGTAGGTCAAGGTCAGAGGTCAAAGGTCAGTGTGATCGAAAAATCAGGAAATCGTTAAAAATTTCTAATTTTTTGTGAGTGGATTCAACAGGCGGAAATGAAGTGATGCATACCAAAAATTAGGTCACGGTCAAAGGTCACGCAGGTTTAAAATTGGAAATTTTAAATAATATTTTTGTAATCAGTGATTACATTAGAGATACAATGTTGTCACGTATTGTATTACCAAAATGTGGAGTGGGAGTCAAAGTCAGAAGTCTTTTTTAGTTTTTTAAAAATAAACTGAAGTGTTATAAAAATCTCATGGTACATTGATAGATTGAGAGAAGACGATTTGTTGTGTACCAAAATTGAGGTCAAGGTCAAAGGTCACTGTGACCCCAAAATCAAGAATTCATTAAAAGTCACATTTTCATATGCCTGTTGAAGACGAGGTCGTGTAATGCGATGTTGCGTTCTGTCCATTCATCCATTGACATTTGTTGTCCATGCGATAGCTCTAGTTTTAAGGTATGGATTGGTACCAAACTTTGAGTATACCTTACTCGCATGGCAAAGTGGAGCCATACATATGACATCAATTTGTCAAAGGTCTAGGTTGCAGTTCCCCAAAACTGAATCAAGCTTAGCTGACTAAATGTGTTGGAATATTGTTGGAATATTCGAAGTTCTTTCCCCTGCATTTATATGGTATTGCCCTGTGAAGTTGTCTCCCATGTTTGAAACGCTTCATTTAGTTAAACTGTTGTGAAATAAAAACCATACATTTACTAATTTAACGGGGAGAGGAATCCTTTATGAACTTCACACCTGTTTATTAACTCAAGAGCAAAGGTTTACTTCATCACTTTCTTCTTCCTTCATGAAAAATTCTCTCGTCTGAAAGGAATCCATTTGCAGGAAAACTACTATTTTCTTGTGTTTGACTATTATCGATATCAGTGTGGGATATGTGAGCTCTCAGCTCTTTTTCATTCAAGGTCAACTAGTTACCAAGAGTTAAGCTCATTTTAGTTTATCATTCAATATAAGATGTGATATATGTTACATTCTCATAAGCAAAAAATTGTAGACCTTTCTCTGGATTGCTAGAACAATTGGAATCAAGCCATTAAACAACCTTGAAATTTGAACCAATGTAATTCCAGATATACGGGCGTATATTGAAGCCCCTTGGGCTCTTGTTGGATTTTGCGAAAGCCCCGGGCGACCATCTTGCATCAAAACATTGTATTATTAATTGTTGATCGATACTTGGAATATGTATTATGCGAGGCATGCCGAAAAAAGTAACTGAAACAGAATTTTTATAATTATCCAAATTAGGCCTCCACAGACCAATACAGAACAGAACAATGGCGGGGCAGTGTCAGATTGAAGTGGAAGGGGGGGCATACAATTGAGCAATCTCTGGTTGCTTCCTTGCTGTGTTTAAATATTTTATATTTCAATACTTCCGGGGGAGTGTTTGTGGGTATGTGTGTGTGTTGGAGGGGGGGGGGGGCGGTTGAATCAATCGTTCAGTGCAAAATAAGTCATTGACGAGTAGGAAGTTTCACCCATTGGCTGACCCTTATCACTGCACAATTGCAGTGGCATGCTCAGTGAGACCATAAACATTACGAAACGGTTTTGTCCAGTGCGTAGAAAACAAGGGGGGTAACCAAGAAGGGCAGAAAGACTACCAGCTTCAGCACAGCGCATGCGCAAGGACATTTAAAAAAATTAAATAAAAACTGTCCACCTGCTCGGGATTTTTTTTTGTGAATCACTAATGATAAACAAATTATTTTTTAATGGGCTTAATGGAAATGTAGTCCAGTGTACTGTGTAGTATCCTATTTTGTACAAGGCAGACACATGTAGATGTTAACTTGTTCTGCAATGCAGGCTTGATAGTGTTGACCTGTACATTTTAACTTTACACCTATATTTTCCATGTTTACATTCATTGTATATATGGGAATTGATAGAGCTGAAATATCCCTGTACATGTACCTTCAATTATTACCCGAATGAATAGTTCGACACCTAATCTAGCAGGTTAAGGTATAGCCTTGAAACAAATTCTGTATTCTAACCAGCCAACATGGCAGACATATATAACTGATCAATCCCATGTACACATGTTCATATAGGTTTAAAAGCATGTCAACATGAAGGCTGTTTGACTATTGTATTACTTGTGTGCTTGGGGGACCCATTGAAAGTAATTCAAGCCTGTCCGACCTACAGCCCAGTTTTACATCTTCTCACAGATATTATTCTATATGGTGATTATGAGAGGTAAAATATCCTGTAATTAATGCGCTGTCCTATTTAGCAAGTTTAATGGGATGAATTTCATGTTTGTCTTATTCTTACACGTCATGTGATATGTTAGGTTGTGGGGGGGGGCATATATATGTCTTCCGGGTTACTTCTGAAGTTTTACTTAATGCTAGCAAAGTGTCTGCATGAGTTCATCTTCACCAGTTTCAAGAATTTGGTTTGTAAGTATGCTGGTGAACTAGATTCTACAGAGAACTTTTAGATGTTTAGATATGATTCAGTCTCTGATGTTTATTTTGCCATGTTGAGTGAATTCCAATTAATGTATGCCTGAGGGAATATTTGGGTGGTACATTATGTGAATGCTACTTGTGCCATTTAGCATGTTATAATTAGACGCTTTTAGCTTCCTCTTCTGTGTGTGAAAGTTTTGGGTTGTATAAGTTCTATGCACACATTCAGTTCATATATTCTGATTGTTTTTCTCATGCCTTTGATTTTGATTAATCCTATTTTCTCTGCAGAGATATCCAGCAGACAGTTCCTCCACAGACTGATATACCAGATGTTGTAGGGGGCCGACATTATTCAGCATCAAAGACCCTGCAAAACGTGAGAAATTTCTCTTTTCTTCCCTAATGATAGAACGTTTATTAGCATATCCTCTACAAGGTAGGTATCACTGAGGGACTGATTTTGACCCTTCTCTGTTTTAATTTCTTTTCTATGAAGAATAGAATGATTAGATATAGGTATCAAATTTTCATCCCAGGCCCATCTTCATGCCAACATATCATTTAAACTGTATGCTATTCCTATCCTGTTAAATTTGGCATGCTGAAAGTGTCTGCTAACTTTCAACTGCATTCAAGCTTACAAGTATATTGGCACACTGTGTGACACGCATGTAAATTGTGGAAATAACTTTTCGAAAATATTGTTTTGTCACATGTAATGACCTGAACATCATTTGAAAGTTGAAAATAATTTTAAAAATGAGCTCTGACTCGTCGCATTGATCTTGTATATTTTGACATGGTTGAATATGCCAGTCAGTTTATATTGCTGTAATCAGCTGGGGAAAATAGACATTACATGTATGTAATGTTTAGGTTCAGTGTTATAAATTACACTTAATGCATCATTGATCAGACACAAGGAGAGGTCTTTCTCACCCTATAATCATGGAAATTAGACACCTCATTTGTTGTGTCACAGAACAAATGTATATGTAAACTACCCTAAGATACTATATATACTTTGACCTTTTCCCACTGCACTGAATATTCTTACTGAAGTAAATATCCTAATTTATTTAGCTGAATGCATATACCTGTACAAATTTGAACACTGATATATGTTATTTGAAAAAAAACAGTGTTACGTTTATGTTTATTACACTGATATCATTATGTTTATATGTTTTTGTGGTGAATTTATCACATTTCTAAGGAAGATGATATTGCAGTTTTGTGCTGTGGATATTTTTTTATTCGCTAGCTACATGTACATCAGTATAAAGAATAGGAATCATACGGTAATATAGTAATTGTTCAAGCTTGTCATGTACACATATATCTATATATCCACACAGGATGGTTCCCAAGGTTCACTTACATATGCTCAAGACCCCAGAGTAGCTCACGGTAAGATTTTTGTTCTTATAGCCCCATGGGGCTTCCGGGGATTGACCTGGGATGTCGTTGTGCACACTGCAGGTCATGGTAAGAATAGGTCTCAGTTCCTCAGAGAGCTTGTCGTAAGAGGCAACTAACTGAGGCACCTGTGGGTTCCCGGTTTGAAAAGAAATAGGACCCCACCCGTGTGGTTCCCGGGTGTGAAAAGGAATAGAACCCAATGTCGTGATATGACTGAAATATAGTTGAAAGCGACATTAAATCATATTCACTCACTCACTCACTCACTCACTCCTTGTTCTTATATCATACAGTAATCCCTCCAATAATTCAATCACAGGAAGTGAAATTTCCCACCACAAAATCTGGTATGGTGATCAAATTTATCAGAACAGGAAGTTATAAAAATCTTGCATTTCATCCTTTATTTCTTTACTATTTCGATGATTTTAGAGGGTGATCAAATTTATTAGAACAGCTGATTTTATCCCCCGTAATTGCAGGTTATTGATAGGGGGGTTGTATTATTAGGGGGAATACCGAAGTTTCCTAGCATTACTGCTACAGATATTGATACAATAGTTTATTTTCAGCTTTTAAAATGCCCGTCGATAGATGAGGTTGTATATTGTGATCACTATTTCTGTCTGTCTGTCTATCCATCTGTTAGCTTTTCATGTTGTGCAATATCGCCAGTTCAGGTTATCGATTGGTACCAAACTTTGTGTATACCTGTCTAATGGACAAGGAATTTAATTGCCTTGAACATGTTAGATGAATGGTGCACCACAAAAGCAGATGTATCAATGGATCAACTAAGTTCGGACAATAGTTATGGACTCATCATAGAAAATAATATTTTATTGTTTAATTTACATGAAAATATAAAAATAATATTTCTGTTTTAATCCAACAGAATACCAACAACAGGTGTTAGCTCACGAAGAGTACATCAGTCAGTCACAGCGGAGTTTGGACCAGATCCTGCCAGACGTCCAACAGCACTATGTCGAAGGTGTGGTGTTAAACGAAAACACCTATGGGCAAACTGACCTTCAGGTGCAACAGCCGAATCAGGCTGACCCAGAATATGAAACCCGATTGGCTGCCTTACCTGCCTACCGTCCAGCACCCGACTATGAGTCGGTAATGCGCCAGAGGCTGCTCCAACAGACAGTACAGCAACAACAACAGCAAGAACAACAACAACAACAACAAATTTTAACCCAGCAAGCACCTCAGTTGGACGGTGTCCACTTACACACAGGAAATCTGGGTAACGCTCAAGTTTACTCGCAGGCTCAGACTATAGCATACAGTCAACCTGAGATACGCACGTCCCAGTATCACCAACAGGAGGCTCAATTTGACAGTTCCATTTACGCTAACGTCTTCCACGAAAGTCACGGGTACATGCAGTATCGCTCAGGTGACCGAGCCACGAGTCAGATCATACACCCAACTTACAGCACACCAGAGCTCCACACACAGCTGCTGTCTCAACATTACAGCACAGAGAATGTGATGGGTGAGGCGCTTTCGTATCTCTATAAACCACCCCCTCCCTACCCACGGGCCAGTAACAGCACACCCGACCTTGCCATACAAACTGTCAAGTCAAACTTGAGTGAGAGCCCTGATCTCGTGTCCAGAAGAAACCTGGGTATGCAGGCCGATCTAGTCACGCAGTCTCGGCTCGACCGCAGTGTGGAAAACTTATCCGAGGATTTTCAGAACTCTGCCATGTTGAACATGGATGCGAACAGTGCAATTCACATGAAACCCATAGTCCCTTCTTCAGAGCATGATGACAGACAGAGTCTGGAGGAAAGCTCAAACATCGTCACGTCGTATCCTCTGCCTGAATCATCCACCCCAGAACTCTCTGAAGAAGAGAAACAGAGATTGTCATCACCCCTCAGGCAGTCACTTCAGAGGTTGTCGGGCAAGTCCCAGCATCAAAGCCCATGTGAGAGAAAGTCCTCCAAAATACGGATCAAATATGTAGCCCCAGGTCACGCTCCGCCTCACTCGAGCTCTGCAGAAGTCGCAACTAGGCGAGAGAGTTTTCGGCGGCAAATGATCGCAAACACGTCTTACATGGAGGCCAGGAATGCGTCAAGGCGAAGTTTACAAGGTAAAGACTCCAGCGACCAGTCGGCACTTCCCTCGATCAGTGACAATACTTCTGCAAAGCTCGAGTCCCGGCTATCCACCCAGTCTGAAGCTTCGGTGGAGGGAAGTGGAGATAACCTGATTGCCGCTGAGGCTGGAACAGCCTCCAGTAAGGAAGTTGTTCATCAGACAATTAGTGGTGACAGTAACACAAGCTCTCTGGATCGTCTCAGTCTATTGGATGATAATGAACAGGTGGGTAGATACTACGGTAACCATGGTAACTACAGCATCAATATCATGTGTACATGTACTTAGTAACCTCTCGAGGCTAGATTGAATACTTGTGAACACAAACACTAATGATGGAAATCTGTGGGTTCTCGAGGCTAGATTGAATACTTGTGAACACAAACACTAATGATGGAAATCTGTGGGTTCTCGAGGCTAGATTGAATACTTGTGAACACAAACACTAATGATGGAAATCTGTGGGTTCTCGAGGCTAGATTGAATACTTGTGAACACAAACACTAATGACATGAATGATGGAAATCTGTGGGTTCTCGAGGCTAGATTGAATACTTGTGAACACAAACACTAATGATGGAAATCTGTGGGTTCTCGAGGCTAGATTGAATACTTGTGAACACAAACACTAGTGATGGAAATCTGTGGGTTCTCGAGGCTAGATTGAATACTTGTGAACACAAACACTAATGATGGAAATCTGTGGCTTTTCAAATAGTTGATCAATTTCTCTCCAATTTCACGAGGATACCTTTGTGTTCGGTACGGTGCCAAGATTGAGGTCAAAAGGTCATTGGTCACCCGCAACTAACTGAAATACAAAAGACTCCATTTTTGTCCCGATGCCCAAAGAGCTAAAGGGTGGCTGTAATATTGGGCGTCTCTCCGTCCGTGCGAGTACGTCTATGCATCCATTGGACTTAGTTCTGGATGATAACTTTTGAAAACCTGAATGGATTCTTTCCAAATTATGTGGTATGTGGATACCTCGCCTCAAGATCTTGCTTGGGATTGTTTTTCACACAGATCCACATATAGTTGGTGTCACCTGGTGGTCAAGTTAAAATTTTGTTTCCGGACAACAAGTTTTGAGAACCTAAATGGATTCTTCCCAAATTTGGCATGTGGGTACCTTGCCTCAAGATCTCGCTTGGGATTGTTTTCCATGTCGATATACATGTATATGCCAAAAGGTGGTGCCACCTGTGGGCCCACTTAGAATTTTGTTTCCAGACAATAACTTCCGAAAATCTGAAACGATTGTTTCCAATTTTGGTTTCTGAGATCTCGCTTGGGATTGTTTTTCACTCGAATCCGCCTATAGGTGGCACCACCAGGGGGCCAATTTAAAAGTTTGTTCCCCAAAATCTTTGATTTTGAATGAAAATAATCAATTATTTAACAGATGAGTAATGTAATATCATTTATGAGAATATCTGTACTATGCAGGAAACTGGATTACAGAGGTTTCATGTTGGTCCACTCAAGATGGCCGCCTTGAATGGATTGACTGTCTCACAACCCAGTATGCTGGCCGCTCTCAATGATGAAACACGGGCACCCAAAGATGATAGGGTATGTATATGTGCATGTTTGACGAGGAAGTTATGAAGCATGTTATTAAGTGTTCTATGTGTAATTTCATGATACAATTAGATTGTTTCTGTAATTTCCTTCCGAATCTTCTTGCAAGTTTTTGTGGATATTGCATGGTAGCATTTCGTTCACCCAACCGTCAAGACCTTGAGAGAAATGGCACAAAAAGTTAACTTAACACGTACAGACATTCCTGTTTTACACATGAAGTTTTATGAAATTTTGTTAGGAATGGGTGGAACAAAAAGAATTTAGTGGCCAGAGCTTAAGGACATTGTTCATATGAATTTTAACATTCAGCCATTCAATAATACACGTTTTCATATACCAGTAAACAAACTGTATTACATGTACAATGAAATCAAGGGATAATAGAAAATAAAATTAATGCCTCCTTTGTCACCTTCACTATTCAGATTTTTTTTTCTAGATGAGCCCTATGTAACTTGCTATTTTTATCTTGGGCCATTTGCCTGAATGTTTCCTGTTACGAACTTGAAATAAGTTTGGTTGGTAGGTAGATTTTACCTCTTTTCTTTGTTTAACTTTTAATTATCAGACATCTTAGTGTGAGATTTCATGAAATTCTGTTAAAATTCATAAAAATAAAAACTTGTTTTCTCTCTGACATCAGTATTTCGTATTTTATATTTCCTCTGAACAGAGAAAAACTCTAGAAAACCAGTTAGAAGAGGGGAGGGTGCTCGTCGAGTTTGAGAAGGTTTTTCGACGAGATCCGGCTGCTCAAATCAAGACCGCATCCGAGAACGAGTCAAGAAACCGATTTAGGGATGTCCTTCCCTATGAACACAACAGAGTGAAGTTGACACCAAAGAAAGATAACTCTGGGGGTTACATCAACGCATCGCACGTCAAGGTGAGCATGATGAAAAATTTCCCATCCTGCCAGAAGAATGAGAAGAACAATATCGCTAATGTTAGAATCGTCACAAGTACAGTCAATCGTCTAAAAATTCAAACACCGTATTAAAATTGAGTCACCCCTAAACTTGTCGACAAAATTCATTCTAATAAATTCGATCACCCTCTAAAATCACTAAAATAACGAAGAAATATATGCATTATCTGCATGACTTGATTGTTCTAATAAATTGTTGATCAACCCCTGACGTTATGGCATATGTATTGTGTGAAAGTTCACATCATGTGATCATTTTCTCAATTGTATATGAAAATAGTGATACATATAGATGTGAAACAATGTCATTTTCTTTTGTTTTTTCTCAGATGGAGTCTGGCGGTGTCGAGTGGTGGTTTATAGCGGCCCAGGCCCCCATGCCTAGCACAGTGGGAGACTTCTGGCAGATGGTCTGGGAGTATAAAATCCATGTTATAGCCATGCTCACAGATATAGTGGTATGTATAACTTCCATCAAAAATAGGTCTTATATAATTGTCTGTCACCTGACTTCCATCCTACTCACTTATTTGACACCAGTCAACTTGGAAAAAAATTAATACAGTCTAGTCTCACTATAAGGTGCCTTGATATAGCGATGATTCTGATATAAGGCGGGTGCTGTTGTCTTCCCCAAATTATCAAATGTGTATCATTTCAACTCTTTTGTAAGGCCAAAAATCTATAAGGTGGATCAAATTTGGCCCCCCTGTAACAGCATTATAGAGACCTTTCACTGTTTGTAAGAAAAAGGGTTTGACATTTCTAGTAAATTTTCTGAAATTGCATATTTGGTCTTATTGATGAAATTTAGTGTCACATTTTCTCGATGATATTATTTGTCGCATTTTACTCCTATTGAGGTAATATAAATGAAATTATAGATCTGGAGATGTAGCTCATTTTATGTTGTATTTACCAGGAGTTGGGTAAACAGAAGTGTTGTCAATACTGGCCTATGGAGACAGGGGAAGAGAACAAGGCTACATATGGAGAGGTCAGTAAACGTGTCTGTCACTCTGCATTTTCTGAAAATTCCATCACAGATTTTCTCAACACTGATACATTTTAGCAAATTAATATCATGCCACATGCATACAACAGGTAGGGTAATGCTGCAGCAGAAATGATGAAGGTCATAGAAATTCTATTGACAATATGATATAGATTTCACCCCCTCTCCCCCACACATCCCTCACAAAGCATATCAGTATGTATAAAATATGAAATAATGTTGAAAAAATACAAATTCTAAATAATATTGGAATGAAATAACGTGACAATCAGTCAGAATATAAATATATGACTATAAATTACAACACTTATAGCCCCCTCTCTAAAGTATTGTGATAGCTTGTATAATTCTATGGTGAATGTTTTGTTTACAGTATGAGATAGTGTTACAATACAGGAGTGACTCCTTGTACTATGTGACTCATACAATCTGTGTACGACACAAGGCCAGTAAGTCGGAGCGCCATGTCTGGCATTTACAATATACGGCCTGGCCTGACCATGGCTGTCCTGAAGACATTTTTGGATTTCTGGGTAATTATAATTTACGTCTCACTTTCTTTGGTTTCTGATTTAAAGCTTTTGTTTACCTGTAGACATTCTGTATCAACATTGTCTCCTTTTTTTCTATACGAAACTTGGTATACAGCATCGATGTATCAAGAGACTTGCAATGAATAAACACATCAGTTCCTCTGAGTGGCGGGAAGGATGGGTGGCCATCTTTAATTTATGCAAAATCAATAATGATCTCTATCTCTGATACTGTTCAAATACTCAATGTAAAATTTGGTATACATCATCGATGCATCATGAGACTTATGATGAATGACAGAACTGGTTTCTCTGATTGGGCAGAGATCTTGGTGGCGATCTTTAATTTATGCAAAATCTTTAATGATGTATCTCTCTGATACCATTTAAGTGTTCTATACGAAACTTGGTATACAGCATCGATGTATCAAGAGACTGCAATGAATAACCATATCAGTTCCTCTGAGTGGCAGGAAAGATGGGTGGCCATCTTTAATTTATGCAAAATCATTAATGATCTCTATTTCTGATACCGTTCAAGTGCTCGATGTAAAATTTGGTATACACTGATGCATCAAGAGACTTACAATGAATGACAGAACTGGTTTCTCTGATTGGGTGGAACTCTTAGCAACCATTTTCAATTTATGCAAAATCAATAATGATCAATATCTGATACCATTTAGTGCTTCATATGAAACTATAAATCATAAATACATCAAGAAACTTCTCTGATTAGGTGAAAAACTTCATTGCCATCTTTAATTTATGCAAAATCTATATCTCTGATACTGTTCAAGTATTTGATGCTAGACTTTGTATACATCATCAATACGTCAAGAGGCTAAAAATGAAAAACAAAACCGTTTCTCTGATTGGATGGAAATCTTGGCAGCCATTTTTAATTTATGTTAAATCATTGATGATCTATATATCCTTTGATACTGTTCAAGTGTTCAGTATGATACTTGGTATACATCATCGATACATCAAGAGACAAGTAATGACTCCTGGTTTGTCTGATTGGAAACCTTAGGGGCTATTTCTAATTGCAAAATTTTGTTTAATCTGTATATTTGTCACTCGAGGACTTGGTGTTCCTGACGTCTTCAAAGTAGTACGGCTCAAATTGAATACATTATGAATGGCTGGCGCCAGAGCCGAGGGGTTTTCAGATGCGCAGCTTCATATTTTTTTTATCTGACACCCCAATAAAAAACACTGAGGCGGCGCTTTGAAACTGAGGCGGGAATCCTTGAGAAACATAATTATAATTTTGTTTGACCCAAATGCTACCTTTCATTGCATTCTGCTAGGCTGAAATTATCTTCCTTGATTGTGGCTTTTTTTTATCACATGAGTTGTCTCCCTGGGTGTGACTATAGCTTGAATGTTGCTGATTTCCAGGAACTGAAATGCTGTTCATGAGGTTAACACATATATGATTCATATTCAAATTAATGTGTAGCAATTTTAATTGAGATAAATAAACATTTGAAACTGGCTCAGTTAAATAACCTTATATATTCTATTACTTAAAATTGCATCTTTTGTGGGACTCAATTGAACACGATGTCTGACTCCAACCTGTCTTAACTTTAGGTTTCCTGGATGAGGTGGAATCAGTACAGAGGATGGCAGAGAGTGACCTTGGTGGGGTCAAGTTCCCTATCATTGTCCACTGCAGTGCAGGTGTGGGCAGAACGGGTGTGGTCATCCTCACCGCTGTCATGAAATCATTCTTAGAGCATAACCAGGTTTGTTTCAGTTACATTTTAATGTGCCTTGTGCCTTCCTATTTCTGATGAGTTTATATTTATTGTGTTTATTTCTTTGAAATTAAAGCAAAATTTCTCTAATTTAAAAAAAAAATGAATTTTTGGCTTTGGTTAATATTGCACTTGATTACAAAACTAAGAACCATCCCATTTTCATTAGAGATAAGTGGAACTCTTCTTTCATTTGTAAAATAGAAAGAGTTGACACACCAAAATATGGATCTATAGAGAAGCTCTGCGATTGGCTGAAATTTATTCCAATTCTCTCCACAAGCCAATGAATTTGCCAGATTTGTTTTTGAAAATTTGAATTGACCAATCAACTGTTTGAAAACTGGAGGATATCACTTGATGCACTAGAGTGTTTAAAAAGTAAACTATAACAGCTGACCTCCGCCCTCTTGTTATAACAGCTACACTGATCTCTCCCTGATTGTTATTTCAACAAAAAAATTCACTTGGAAGTCGTATTTTCTTCTCTTCAACAGAGAATAGATCTGCCCAAAGCCTTGTCTGCGCTGAGAGGACAGAGAATGTATATGGTTCAGACAGTCGGACAGTACTCCTTTGTATACAAGACTCTGATACAGTACTTGAAGAACACCAGACTCATATAACCTGATCCCCCTTGAGACCCGGGTGATTCAGCTGTTATTTTACTGCCAGAGGAGCTGAGTACTCTTGTTGTGATGGGGATGCTGTTACAAGACTACTTTCGCATTTCAGATTTCATATCTGATAAATACTGGACTTGAACACCCTGGTCACCCTCTCAATCACAAATATGTCTGTGCTACATTACTATTATGTGAGTGATAGGGTTGCTACTGCTAAGATTTCACATGTGGAATATGATAGACTTGCACATTATCCTCAGTTTGCACATCATCCTCAGTTTCCAGGCCGATATATGGCATTCAAATATGCTGAATCTGATGTGTAATAGGTGTGCTCCTTCTTACCTGATTATGAATCTCCAGATTTACAGTCCAAATCAAGAGGAAAACAGGATCATCCAGATCAGCTTGGCTGAACAGGATCGGCTGAACAGGATCATCCAGACCAGCTTGGCTGAACAGGATCATCCAGACCAGCTTGACTGAACAGGATCATCCCGACCAGCTTGGCTGAACAGGATCATCCAGACCAGCTTGGCTGAACAGGATCATCCTGACCAGCTTGGCTGAAACAGGATCATCCCGACCAGCTTGGCTGAACAGGATCACCTAGACCAGCTTGGCTGAACAGGATCATCCTGACCAGCTTGGCTGAACAGGATCATCCAGACCAGCTTGGCTGAAGAGGATTATCCTGACCAGCTTGGCTGAAACAGGATCATCCCGACCAGCTTGCCCGAACAGGATCACCTAGACCAGCTTGGCTGAACAGGATCATCCCGACCAGCTTGCCCCAACAGGATCATCCAGACCAGCTTGGCTGAACAGATTGGACAACTGTGTTGAAAGAATAAATACCATGAGTAAATGGTTGTACTATCCTACATTACAGACCATATCCATATGCTGCATTCTTTCAATGTAATATACATGCTATGCAGCCAAACGATAAGGTACTTGGGAGGATATGTATGGCTCGTATTAACGCTGCCTGGCTTTTACGCCATGCCCTCTTAACTACTCTGTCCAATCGCCGCTAAGCATGCTAGACGGCGAACTTCAACGCTAGGATAATAACTACTCACATTTAGTAGGACATGTATTGGGATGTGGTTTTTGCACACATCACCTAACTTTCTAGAAATAGGGAGATTATGTCTGCATTACGAGGTCAATGCAGTCAATCAAACTTTTGTAGTGGTTAATATATTTGCAGGGTATGGTTGTACTACATTAAGGCAAATCACTAAGCTGTTTGATTCCTAACAAATTGTCTAACATTTGGTAATGGACAAATGACAGATTTGTGATAAATGCCAGATTTGGGTAAATCACCTGAAACTCTGAATTGATACAGCCATCGTTGACCTGCTCGAAAAGCCCAGTATGTGGAACGATACAATGTATCATATATCTGACAGTCGAAACGGGAGAGATACAGAATGATCTGGCATTAAAATCAACATATACCATTGGATATAACTGCCTCTGAATTCTTGCTGCAACCACTCACAATTAGTGATCATTAAGTTGTAAATAGAAATAAAGTATGTGAAAGATACATGTATTATCAATGAAGTTGAACGGCTGTACGTTGGTCTGAATGCATGTGTAGAAGTGCAAGTATTTTTAGGCTTACTTGAACATTTTGAGAAAAGAAAGGAATAGAAGTGTTTCACTCGTGTTCATTTGAATACGCATCATCATATGATAGATCTAAAAATTGAATGTTACTGAAGAAAGTAACTTTGTTTCAGTCATAGAGATTCCTATTGTACATACTTCTAGAATTATCATTTTATATGACATCATGTATTTTTAAACATCTTTCATTGAAAACATTATCTCTACAGGCTTACATAGTACATTTGTATATAATATATCATAGACAGATTTCAATTGATCTTGTGCATTATTTTCAATATATTCATGAAATTCCCTTACCAAAGATGAACTCCATATATATGACGTCTACATGTAGCTTGCTGTTGTAACAGAGCTGTGGAAGTAGACAGATTCTAGTTCAGGTCGATTTGGTAGTGCCTAGATTCCATCACACCCCCCCATCCATTGAATATTCAGTGCTCTGAATGGACAAATGACAGTGTTATTTTACCCGCTCGTATTACTATGTCCCTTCTCTCCTGGTTGCCGCTCTGATTCAAACCACCTGATATTCACCTATTGGTCGCCAGAGGCATTTTATCTGTAATGCTTGGCTCATCTGGAATTCTTCATACCAACGCTGATTGAAGATAGCTCGACATGTGATACTGCAAAACAACTACGAACTCAAAAATCTGCAGTCTGGCTTTGCAATTGGCTAATTGTTCCGTGTACTGTGTAAGGCCGCCAGGCTGGCGCCAATAACAATTGAACCCTGATGCCCTCCAGGGACATTCGATACATCATTGAAGATGGTTTGGATCACAAACAAAATGGTTATGAAACTTTTGACATAGAAAATTAACAACATTGAATCCAATCTAGGACTATCCATTACATGTATGCCATTTATTAAATTGGATTAGAACTGGTTCTCAGTAATTATATGTTTAAAGCGCCCCCTAGTGGCCAATAGGGAAATATTTGGCAGCATGAATCAGCAGGGGAACAAAGAGAGGAAGGGATGTGGTGACATAAGCAGGTTTAAATGAGCATAACTGACTACAGGTACGCCTCAGATTCCATTGAAGCAGCCCTTTGATTGGTCAATCAGTCCAGTTAACTGGATTTGAGTGGTCAATCAGTCCAGTTAACTGAATTTGACCTTCAACCCGAGACCCGAGATAAGATTAACGACTTCTACAAAGAGGAGCATATATAGGATTTTTAATTGATGAAGATTGTTATTTTGCTCATTCTCAACAGTGAATATTAATACTGTTCTGTTAAACTGTGTTCATTTTTATACGCCCGCCCAAAAGGCGGTCGTATTATGGGATGGCGGTTTCCGTCCGTCTGTCCGTCTGTCCGTCTGTCCGGTTCTCGTGTCCGGTCTATATCTGGGACAGTTTCCTATCCACAGCTCCAATTTTTGGTGAGTGGATACCCTACGGGGAGACGATGTGTCGCGTACCAAAATGAAGGTCGAGGTCACAGGTCAAAGGTCACTGGCCTAAAAAACAGGAAATCACTGAAGTGTTCGTGTCCGGTCTATATCTGTGAACGTTTTCTATCCACAGTTGCAATTTTTTGTGAGTGGATATGCCAGGTGGAGACGATGTGTCGCGTACCAAAATTGAGGTCGAGGTCAGAGGTCAAAGGTCACTGTTGCCAAAAATCAGGAAATCATTGATCGTTGACAGTTTTTTATCTAAAGTTCTAATTTTTGGTGAGTGGATGCCCTAGGGGGGGAGCGATGTGTTGCATATTAAATGTAGGTCAAGGTCAGAGGTCAAAGGTCAGTGTGATTAAAAAATCAGGAAATCGTTAAAAAATTCTAATTTTTTGTGAGTGGGTTCAATAGGCGGAAATGAAGTGATGCGTACCAAAAATTAGGTCAAGGTCAAAGGTCACCGACCCCAAAATTAGGAAATTATTAAAAATAACATTTTTTGTGTCAGTAGATACATTAAGGGGACACGATGAGTCACATACCAAAATGTAGGTCAAGGTCAAAGGTCAAGGTCACTGTGACCCCAAAATCGTGAAATTGTTAAAAATCATGAATTTTTGTGTCCATTGAGAAATTGAGGGGAGACGGTTTGTCATGTACCAAAATTTAGGTCACGGTCAAAGGTCAAGGCCACTGTGACCCCAATATCAGGAAATCATTAAAAATCATGATTTTTTGTGTGCATTGTTAGATTGAGGGAAGACAATGTGTTGTGTATCAAAATTGAGGTCAAGGTCACTGTGACCCCAAAATCAGAAATCATTAAAAGTCACATTGACATATGCCTGTCGAAGATGAGGTCGTGTAATGCGATGTTGCGTTCTGTCCATTCATCCATTAAAATTTGTTGTCCATGCGATAGCTCTAGTTTCAAGGTATGGATTGGTACCAAACTTTGAGTATACTCGCATGGCAAAGTGGAGCCATACATATGAGGTCAAAGGTCTAGGTCGCAAAAATGAATCCAGCTTAGCTGACTAAATGTGTTGGAATATTGTTGGAATATTCAAAAGTCTTTCCCCTGCATTTATATGATATTGTCCTGTTGAGTTGTCTCCCATGTTTGAAACGCTTCATTTAGTTAAACTGTTGTGAAATAAAACACATACATTTACAAATTTAACGGGGAGAGGAGTCCTTTATGAACTTCACACCTGTTTATTAACTCAAGGACAAAGGTTTACTTCATCTCTTTCTTCTTCCTTCATGAAAAATTCTCTCATCTGAAAGGAATTCATTTGCAGGAAAACTACTATTTTCTTGTGTTTGACTATTGTCGATTTCAGTGTGGGATATGTGAGCTCTAAGCTATTGCTTCAAGGTCAAACAGTTACCAAGAGTTGAGCTCATTTTAGTTTATCATTCAATATAAGATGTGATATATGTTACATTCTTATAAGCAAAAAATTGTAGACCTTTCTCTGGATTGCTAGATCAATTGGAATCAAGGCTATCAAACAATCTTGAAATTTGAACCAATGTAATTCCAGATATACGGGCGTATATTGAAGCCCCTTGGGCTCTTGTTCCACCTCTCACAAACAATGCATATGAAACTATTTTTTTAGAGGAACAATGAATCCTCCATTCATGAAATTTGAACCCACACAACATTTTATATGGTTGCAAAATGAAAATATCAACAGGAGTCTTAAAAATATTTTGATATTATAAAAAGTTTAGCCGAGTCAGCCCAGCCTTCCTTCCTTCATCCTCCATATATCCAGTGTTTGTGACTTCGGTATTGTTGGTTGTGATTGGTACTTCTGCTTGGCTATGGTTTTTGAGTTATGAATGTTCATCTTGAGCACGCAGAGGATTCTTCAAGCCGACGGGTCTTTTGCCCCAAACTCATGGAGTACACAAAGTGGGAGTTGGATGCAGGGTGTAATACTCCGTGAAGTATATCATAGTATGCTCCATCAAGCAAGTTATGTGTAAGTCCGTCTAGATTTGTATATAACAATAGGAAGCCTGAACACAAAAATTTGCCTAATTTGTGGGAATGACTTCAGAAGACGAATGTTTTGGCTGTCGCAGTCAAAATGGGTAGCTAGGGTTATGATATGAAATATTTCAATGGCAGTTACAGAATCTCACAATGAGAGAGGGACAGGGTGAGCTTTCACTGGGATAATGGCCGAGTCACCATAGCTCAGTCGATCAAGCATGTTCACATTTAGGGAAAGGTTGTGGGTTTGAATCCAGCAGATGGTTTATTCATTCTTCCTCTCTAAAAAAGTAGGTAATTTCTGAAAATTCATGCTTTGTGGTGATTGTATTAGTGAATTAACTTACCTGATCAGAGCCTGTACGATGATACTTTTATGTAACAAAACCCTGACTTGAGGATGCTCTCCGAGTTTGGGTATGCTTAGCATAAGTCAGTCCTGGCTCATACTGGCAAGGCTTTGGTGTAAGACCTCCCATTGAAAAGGTAATATCCTGGACGAAAGACTGACTACAACTTGCAGCAGATCCTTTGTCAATTACATTTCGTGAGTCTTACACCAAATCGTTGCCCTCATACCACAGGCTTGTTGACCGGCATTGAAAATTCTTAGAACAAAAAATGTGATTTCTATTGTGCTATATATATCCAATGATATGCCTTAAATTGGAATGTGTTCAAATGTTTGTGAGCTACGCATATTACATGTACCTAGAGCTCTGACTAATACAATTATATCTATACAATCGTAGAGCGAAATTTTAATATCATTTTTTTTCTATGATAAAACTTCTGGAAATTGAAACTGCACACTGTCTGAACTATCCAACAATTGGTATGTTGGCTCCTCTTTCCCATTTGGTTCTGAGGTATTGTCAAGAATTCATTTGTCTGTCTGTATACCGGATGGTCGTGTTCCTTTTCCAGGCAATCTACGTGTAATCGTAGACTGTACTGTGATCAAACTGATGTGGCATATTCTCAGTGTTGCAGGTGTGCCTGCATATTTTTGCACGAAATCCCATCTGATCACATCTCGTAAAACGTCATATAAAACATATATTCTGCACTTCCCTGTTGTATCAGTATCATCAAGGATGGAAGAGCGACAACTCTTGAAGATTACTCTTATCTAGGTTGTAAGAGTTACTCCCCCTCGTTTGCTTGTTTTGCTTTATTACTTTGTCCAAGGTACTATTATCAACTTTTCAAGAGCTGGTGGTGTACTGCACCCAATGCTGGTGTATTTTAAAAATACATGTGGTAAGCTTTTAATAAAATATATTCAATCAAGTGTGGAGTAAAAGCCAGAATGTCAGTCGTTTTCAGAACATTTTTATCAACATGTAATAACATTTTTTTTAAATTAAATATAGGTGATTTTAGACTTTCTGCTGGCAGAAATATTATTTTTATCTTATAGTGAGGTAGTGATTTAGAAAACAAGATTACTTTATTGCGAATAATCTATTTCGAATTTTAGCTCTGAAATGTACATGGATGTATCCATAAACAAAATTTTCTGATGATTTTAGAAGAGTTTTATAAATTTGATTTTTGTGTTTTCCCTGTTTTTTTATAAGCAGCTTATTCAGATGTGTAATAATGGCATGCAATTTTCATAGCATTAAGATATATATCCGTCATCTTGCCAGTGTTAAAGAGTTGAAGTAACCGAGGCATGGATCTCCAAGTAGATCTTGAAAATCAGCAATTTGATTAGCTAAGATAGTGAAACAAATTAATTATGATGTCACCTTATGTAATTTGGTCTTGGCACCTCCAACAAGTATTTGAAATGTGTTATATTATAAATACTGTCGTCTGAGTTTGAAGGAGGAAACTGCTTATTTTTTTTCAATCTACAAGTCAATGTCTGATCGTTAATAGAATAAGCAAGATAACTCGTTATTAAAACTGGGTAAAAGTCGTATCTGACAGCGAAGTAGATGTATTGGTTGCAGTAGTCTTTGGTTGAACTCTTTCAGTGGCATACAGTGTGGAAACTCAACTATTCATTTGGGACCACCGAGCAGATTGTATGCTCAGAGCCTACAACATGAATTTCCTAGGAATCATCAGATGATGATCTAGAAATTAATCTGATCGGGTTAACGTAGAAATTCTCCATCTCGTAAATGATTTTTCTTGTTTTGACGAGTTCTATTTGATCTTGTACAACCATATTTGGCAGAACAAATACTGGATGCAGGTTTCACATGAATTGACAAGTTTCAGACTTCAGACCGTCTTTATTGTGATAAATCAGACAAAACATTTGGGATGTATTTGCTGGGACAGAGGTTAGTCACATGATCTATTCAGCAATCACATGACCTGGTGATATTCCAATATGGCATTCATGGCATTTGAGGAACTATCTGCCACTGGAGATCCCGCGAAGTTGCAAATGCTTGACTATTGTGTAATGGATACCATAGCCTATGTTGTTGGAACTGATTCGAGTGCGATATTTTTGTATTTTTAAACTTTGCCTTGCGAAATGAGAAGTGTGATATCACTGTTGAACTTACACATTGTTAGTAATTCTCTTATAGCTTATACATGTATATGTGTGGTGATTCTATTTTTGCTGCCATGGTGAAATTTGAAGTGCCTGACCTATGCTCCCTGTTACAGCCATTATAATGATATTAGACTATCCACCCAGGAAGATAATTGTATGCAGAATTCTGGACAGTGATGTAGGAGTCGAGTCCTCCTGTAGCATTCTCCAAATGTCAGTTTGTAACCTCCTAAACTGTTGATGTAACACTCTCTGACTGCACGGAGTCAAAATGTGCAGTGCACATGCACACTCAGTCTTCATCAATTTTTCATTGAGACAGGACTGTTCGGTCTTCATCCGGCGGAGAACAGACTCGGGGGAAATGTGATAAATTACAGGCTTTTCATACTACTTCTGAAACATATATTGTCCGAGCTTACAAAAGATACAGATATGAATAACTTCCGTATGACTCGAAAATGGCGGGTTACGTTGCGGTTACGTTGGTAGAGTTTATCTGATTGGCTGACGACCTCACGTGGTGTTGATTTCGGGGATTTCCCTCTTATAGTTGTCGAAAGTAGGCTGAAATGGATACACACGATCCCAGGGTCAGTCTTACCTTGTGTAGATAACCCAGATGGTTACAGGTTGAGGAATCCTGTATCTGCAGATGAGCGAGATTAAGAATGCATTCAATATATTTTACAAAAGAATGAATCAATTAGATGCTCAACTATTGAGCAAGAGCACAGAGTACAGAATCTTCTTTAGTTGTCACATCCTAAGCTCACTCCACTCCATTTAGAAATGGACGCCGCTGATTGGCCAAGAGCCAGGCACACAAAAGCTGCTTCGCAAAGTTTTAACCACAGTGCAATCAGATCCGACAGTAGGAGGTATACAATCTGAAGCCATGAGAATGTTTTGCAAGGACTGGCCTTGCTCAGGGAAGATTGGAACAAAGATTCAGAACAAAGAAAATAGCATATACACTGTTACTGTATGTTGACGAGGAGGCAGACTTATGCATGTCGAGTTGAATTCTTATAGAAAATGGTGCTTTACATCTGGGTCATTTATGATCTTAACAGTTCACATTCAGAAAAATATAACCAGAAAATGTTTCTTTTCCTAGTCTGCTTCCAAAACTCGAATATCAGTTTGACCTGATGATTTTTAGTACTAGAGTTTTAAATTGAATTTTTAATCTGGCTTGCATGGATATACTATTTTTTTTATTATTTTTTTTTTTGCAAGCTTGAATCTGATTTGCATATTGCATAATTGTTTTATTATTATTTTTGCTAGATGTTACTGTTGCAAATTGACATTTTTACCTGAATTTGTTTTCATCATATTGTATCATTGTTTTCATGTCCTTTCATATTATGTTTTGTGTTGTAGTGTTCGCTACATTGTTATGCAATATTTGTGTCTGCATCATTTTTAAGTTTGCATGATATATCCATATTATAGTAAATTATTTGAAAATAATAAAAAAAATCTCCTTCTTGTGAATGAGATATCTATCTTCCTAATTTGTTTTTATCTTGTTTTTTATCTCGCCTTACGAATTAAAGGGGAGATATTGTGAGGGGGGGGAAGAGGATGTCGTCGTCTGTGTCGGTGTCCCCTGCCTGGAAATGATAAGGTTTTTGGTTTAGCAAATTCAAAAAAAAATCTAGAAAAATTAGAAAAAATATTTAAAAAATACAAAAAATATGGGGGGTGGGTATGCCACCTGGGGGTACTACCCCTGGGGTGCTCCAATGTTAAAATCCCTATGATAGAGTTTTGCGTTTAGCTGAAGTGCACATGTACATCTGTACTTAGAAAGTTTGTTGCAGTTGTCAGCTGTCATTGGATGATTATGAAACTTGGTACACCTGTGCTATTTTTGAGAAGAAATATTAATTTTTCTCCAAATTATGGCAAATGATAAAGAGTTTTCTGTTTAGGTGAATTGTATATGTAGGCCTCTATGTGTATACATGTACATGGTAAGTTTGCTGCAGTTGTCAGCTCTCATTGGATGATTACAAAACTTGGTACACAGGTTTCTTATGATTAGAGAATGTACCTGTGCTATTCTTGAGATGAAATATTAATTATGCCCCCCCTCTAACTAGAGGGGGGGCATATAGCGATCGCTTTGTCCGTCCGTCTGTCCATCCGTCTGTCAGTCTGTCCGTCCGAATTTCTTGTCCGGGCAATATCTTGGTTAATATTTGATGGACAGGATCGAAACTTGCATGGAATGTGGCCAGTGGCTCGTAGTTGTGCAGCGTGCAGTTTTTTCCGAGTTCCGGTATAATTTTCAAGAGTTATGGCCCTTTTTCTGAAATCTCTGTGAATGGGACTTGTCCGGGCTGGATCTTGGTTAATATTGTATGGACAAGTATGTTGCATGATATGTGGTCAATGACCCACAGTTGTGCAGCGTAAAGTTTCTCCACGTTTCGCTTATATTTTCAAGAGTTATGGCCCTTTGTTCCTGAATTCTCTGTGAATTGGGACTTGTCCGGGCTGGATCTCGGTTAATATTGTATGGACAATTATGAAATTTGCAGGATGTGTGGTCAGTGCCCTGTAGTTGTGCAGCGTGAATTTTCTCCGCGTTTCGCATATATTTTCAAGAGTTATGGCCCTTTTTTCTTCAAATCTTTGTGAATTGGAACTTGTCCGGGCTGGATCTCGGTGAATATTGTATGAACAATTATAAAATTTGCAGGATATGTGATCAGTGCCCTGTAGTTGTGCAGCGTGAAGTTTCTCCGCGTTTCGCATATATTTTCAAGAGTTATGGCCCTTTTTTCTTCAAATCTTTGTGAATTGGAACTTGTCCGGGCTGGATCTCGGTGAATATTGTATGAACAATTATGGAATTTGCAGGATATGTGATCAGTGCCCTGTAGTTGTGCAGCGTGAAGTTTCTCCACATTTCGCCTATATTTTCAAGAGTTATGGCCCTTTTTTCTTCAAATCTTTTGTGAATTGGGATTTGTAGGGCTGGATCTCGGTTAATATTGTATGAACAAGTATGAAATACGCATGATATGTGGTCAGTGACCCATAGGTGTGTAGCGTGAAGTTTCTCTGTTTTCGGTTATATTTTCAAGAGTTATGGCCCTTTGTTTAAACCTAAGTGAATGGGATATATTTATTTGTCCAAGCTGGATCTCAGTCCATAACTGATTTGAACCAGGAAAATGGCTATATTATATGTTATTCTACATTCCAAAGCAGACAACATAGGTCCTGAAGTATGAAATTGCCCCAAAAACAGTGAATTGGGTACAAAATCCACTGATCGCTTCATAATTTCACCACAATATACTCCCAAGGAATGTAGGTCTCATAACCAGGTCACATTTTCGGATTTGGCGAAAGCCCTGGTGACCATCTTGCATCGAAGCATCGTATTATCACTTGTTGCTTGATATTTGGAATATGTATTATGTGAGACATGGCAAAAAAGTGACTGAAACAGAATTTTTATAATTATCCAAATTAGGCCTCCACCAGCCAATAAAGAACAGAACAATGGCGGGGCAGTGTCGGATTAAAGTGGAAGGGGGGGGCATACAATTGAGCAATCTCTGATTGCTTCCTTCCTGTGTTTTTCTCCAAATTATGGCAAATGATTGTTGCGTTTAGCTGAAGTGCGCATGTACATCTGTACACCACAGTTTGCTGCAGTTGTCAGCTGTCATTGAATGATTATGAAACTTGGTACACATGTTTCTTATGATAAGAAGATGTACCTGTGCTATTTAGGAGATGAAATATTAATTTTTGTTAAAATTTTGAGGGTTTTGTCTCAGTAATCTGCCAATAATAATGTACATGTATATACATGTACACCTGTACACGGAAGTTTTCTGAAGCTGTCGGCTTTCATTGAATGAGTTTGACACTTGCTGCCCAAGTTCAATGTGATTCGAGGCTGTGCATGTGCTATTTAAGAAATATGACATTAAATATGAATTTTTGTCCTAATTATTGCAGTTTAGACTTTGTGCGTTTCCATTGATAAGGTTTTTGTTGGGCAAAAATTCACATGTAGATCTGTACATGGAAAGTTTGTTGAACCTAGGTCACAGCTCTGACCTATCCAGCAGTAATCCCAGACCGGACTGGCCTATCCAGCAGTAATCCCACATGGGACTGGCCTATCCAGCAGTAATTCCACACCGGACTGGCCTATGCAGCAGAAATCTCACACGGGACTGACCTATCCAGAAGTAATATGACACTGGACTGCAATATGCAGCAGTAATCCCACATGGCACTGACCTATCGAGCCATAATCTTACATGGGACTAACCTATCCCGCTGTAATCCCACACAGGTTTAGCCTATCCCGCAGTAATCCCACATGGGACTGGCCTCCCCAGCCGTAATCCCACACAGGATTGCCTTATGCAGCAGTAATCCCACACTGGACTGCCTATGCAGCAGTAGTCCCACATGGGACTGTCCTATCCAGCATTAATCCCATACGAGACTCATCTATCCAGCAGTAATCTCAGACAGGACTGGCCTATCCAGCAGTAATCCCACTTGGGACTGGACTATCCTGCAGTAATATGACACTGGACTGCAATATGCAGCAGTAATCCCACATGGCACTGACCTATCCAGCCATAATCCTAAATGGGACTAACCTATCCTGCTGTAATCCCACACAGGTTTAGCCTATCCAGCAGTAATCCCACATGGGACTGGCCTCCCCAGCCGTAATCCCACACAGGACTGCCTATGCAGCAGTAATCCCACACAGGACTGTCCTATCCAGAATTAATCCCATACGAGACTTGTCTATCCAGCAGTAATCCCAGACAGGACTGGCCTATCCAGCAGTAATCCCACTTGGGACTGGACTATCCAGCAGTAATCCCACAGGGAACTGGTCTATCCATCAGTAATAACACACGGGACTGGTCCATCCAGCAGTAATCCTGACGGCACTGACCCATCCATCCTACATGGGATTAACTTATATGCCAGTAATCCCACATGGGACTGATGTTATTGTCTGTACCAGATGATGTATTCCAGACATTATTGTCTGTACCACATCACCTATTCCAGACTTCATTGTTTGCTCTACAGGGCCCTCAGTGGCCGAGTGGTCTAAGGCGCTTCACTGGTGACCGCTAGCCTCACACCGCTGAACCGGTACGGGTTCGAGCCCAGCTGGTCCGTGAAAGTTTGTCAGTTACTTGCCGAAGGGCGGTTGTTCTCTCCGGGTACTCCGGCTTCCTCCACCAACCAAACTGACTGTCATCATATGAGTGAAACAAACTTGAGTGTGACATTAAGCTAAATTCCCTCCCTCCCCTTGCTTGCTCTACATGTATGCTTTCAATACTGCTGCATCTTCGGCGGATGACCCCCCGCAAGGCGAGATGTTGGGGTTCTCAGAACGCTTGTTTTTTCTATGACATCGATAGACATTAAATTTGCCCATTCATCTGTTAGCAGGGTTGTCCGTGTTAGACTTGCATATTGGAGAGAGAGAGAATTAAGGTTTAACATCTCGTTCAGCAATATTTCAACTATATAGCGTTGATCAAACAAATTCTAGGTATTCCAACAAAAAACAAGTAAACAATCCAGCAATCCAGAACCAATCGACACAACACACCAAAACATGTACATACATTAAAATTTATACAACAAACTGATTTCTCTCAAATAACTGAAAATACAGTCTTCTTCTACCCGACTAAAAGATTTTCTGAAGTAGCTGCTTGATAAAAAGAATCTCTTACAATCTTAAAATCTATACAGTCGATCAGAATATGTTTCACTGTGAGATCTTTGTGGCATGGAATACACCTTAGGGCTGGTTCCTTTTGTACTAAATGTTCGTGAGTTAATCGTGTACGGCACAGTTTGAGGACAACAATATGTCTTAGACTTGGGGTATTTCAGTGGAATAAATGCATTGACAATAGTTCCCTACATCATGGGCCATATCTATTGGATATAGTTGCCAAACTATGGGGGCCAATACCTGTCGTTCAGCCATAAGCATGTTCCCTACTCCAATATTCTGTGCAAGGTGGTGCACTCAGTTTGAACAGAGACTGGCAGAGCCATCAATTTGGTAGGAAAAGTAAGTAATCATGACAAATACATTTCTATGTGACTTACTTGAATGTCCAATTTTTAGCCTACCATCACCAGATGGTGGGCTGTTAAAATCGCTTTTCGTCCGTGGTCCGTCCATCCATCCGTCCGTCTGTCCGTCCGTCCGTTCGCGATTTCTCAGGAACTACTGCATGGATCTTCTGAAATTTGGTACACAGGTTCCCCTTGGGGTCTAGTTGTGCACATACCTTTTCTGTTCCGATTCGACAATCCAATATGGCCACAAGGTGGCCATCTTGGATTTCCCCATGAAACCTTGTTATCGCGATTTCTCAGGAACTATTGCATGGATCTTTGTCAAATTTGGTACACAGGTTCCCCATGTGGTCCAGTTGTGCAAGATACCTTTTCTGGTCCAATTCGAAAATCCAATATGGCCACAAGGTGGCCATCTTGGATTTCCCCATGAAACCTTGTTATCGCGATTTCTCAGGAACTACTTCATGGATCTTTCTGAAATTTGGTACACAGGTTCCCCTTGGGGTCTAGTTGTGCAGATAGCTTTTCTGGTCCGATTCGAAAATCCAGTATGGCCATAAGGCGGCCATCTTGGATTTCCCCATGAAACCTTGTTATCATGATTTCTCAGGAACTACTGCATGGATCTTTCTCAAATTTGGTATACAGGTTCCCCTTGGGGTCTAGTTGTGCAAGATACCTTTTCTTGTCCGATTCGAAAATCCAATATGGCCACCAGGCAGCCGTCTTGGATTTCCCCATGAAACTTTGTTATTGTCATTTCTCAGGAAGTACTGCATGGATCTTTCTCAAATTTGGTACACAGGTTCCCCTTAGGGTCTAGTTGTGCAAGACACCTTTTCTGGTCCGATTCGAAAATCCAATATGGCCACAAGGCGGCCATCTTGGATTTCCCCATGAAACCTTGTTATCGTGATTTCTCCAGAACTGCTGCATGGGTCTTTCCCAAATTCGGTACACAGGTTCCCCTTGGGATCTAGTTGTGCAAGATACCTTTTCTGGTCCGAATCGAAAATCCAATATGGCTACCAGGCAGCCATATTAGATTTCCCCATGAAACTTTGTTATTGTGGTTTCTCAGGAAATACTGCATGGATCTTTGTCAAATTTGGTACACATGTTCCCCTTGTGGTCTAGTTGTGCAAGATACCTTTTCTGGTCCGATTCGAAAATCCAATATGGCCACAAGGCGACCATCTTGGATTTCCCCATGAAACCTTGTTATCGTGATTTCTCAGGAACTACTGCATGGATCTTTCCCAAATTCGGTACACAGGTTCCCCTTGGGATCTAGTTGTGCAAGATACCTTTTCTGGTCCAATTCGAAAATCCAATATGGCCACAAGGCGGCCATCTTCGATTTCCCCATGAAACCTTGTTATCGTGATTTCTCAGGAACTACTGCATGGATCTTTCCCAAATTCGGTACACAGGCTCACCATGGGGTCTAGTTGTGCGAGATACCTTTTCTGGTCCGATTCGAAAATCCAATATGGCCACAAGGCAGCAATCTTGGATTTCCCCATGAAACCTTGTTATCGCGATTTCCCAGGAACTACTTCATGGATCTTTCTCAAATTTGGTATACAGGTTCCCCTTGGGGTCTAGTTGTGCAAGATGCCTTTTTTTATCCGATTCGAAAGTCCAATATGGCCACCAGGCAGCCCTCTTGGATTTCCCCATGAAACTTTGTTATTGTCATTTCTCAGGAAGTACTTCATGGATCTTTCTCAAATTTGGTACACAGGTTCCCCTTAGGGTCTAGTTGTGCAAGACACCTTTGTCGATTCGAATCGAAAATCCAATATGGCCACCAGGCGGCCATATTAGATTTCCCCATGAAACTTTGTTATCGTGGTTTCTCAGGAAATACTACATGGATCTTTGTCAAATTTGGTACACAGGTTCCCCATGTGGTCCAGTTGTGCAAGATACCTTTTCTGGTCCGATTCGAAAATCCAATATGGCCACAAGGCGGCCATCTTGGATTTCCCCATGAAACCTTGTTATTGCGATTTCTCAGAAACTACTTCATGGATCTTTAATTTGGTAGACATGTTCCCCTTGAGGTCTAGTTGTGCAAGATACCTTTTCTGGTCCGATTCGAAAATACAATATGGTCACAAGGCGGCCATCTTGGATTTGCCCCAAGAAACCTTGTTATCGCGATTTCTCAGGAACTACTGCAAATTTTCAAATTTTAAATCAGTTTTCTTAGTCCAGTGAACTGTTTCATCTGCTGACGGGTCGGCCACATGAAGGGACGTCACTCTTGTGACACCACGTTACAACTCGACAACCAGATAATCAGGATTCAGACACTTTCAAGGTTTCAACATTACTGCGCGGAGATCCCTTCAGTATTAAGTATTGTACCATGTTACTATTTTCGAGCATGGTATCTTAAAAGAGATATCTCGAACTAGCCCAGTAAACAGAACAGAATTAGCATTCGTTCCTAATTATAAAATCTTAAGTATGTTACATAGCTCATGCCAAAGGGTCAAAGACATTTGTCTTCACTTCCAGTACCCAATGATGACACGTGCAAAAAAAAATACTACAAAACGAAGACGAATGATCCTCTGGACATTCACTTTCAGACTAACTTTGCTCTTTTCTCTTGTACTATTAGAACTGACATAAATACAGTTTCTAGAAATCTTGAAACTCCTTAAACTTAGAAAGATGATATCTTGGTGTTTTCCAGTGTCCCTTTTTCGATCTTTTTCGCTCAGATTCGAAATTCTTTAAACAAAATTACAATTCAATCGTTTGTTCTTAGTAACAATGGACAAAAAGATCCTCTTGTCATTAGCTTACAATTATCGGACAATGGTGGGCGCCAAGATCCTTCAGGATCTCTCGTTTGTCAACTTCTCACAAATAAAGCAGTGAAGACAGTGCCCGATGTGACATCAAAAAGAGAGTGCCTTGATGCCAGTCACATCATTTTAGAAGTTCAAAACAGCGCACAAGCAATGTCGGATGACTTTGGAATGTATCACGACTTAACATGAAGCAGAGCCTCTGCTGCCTGTTCTATTTTGTTTTAAAAGAATTCACATTTGTCATAATTACTTACTTTTCCACTTATTTATTGTATATATTCAATATGAGTGCATTATCTCTTGAAGGGCTTGTAACCCATCTAGGGGTCAAAAATTGGTGGGAAAAAATGTATTGCACATTTCTTACTACCATGCATGATTATTTTGATGAATACATGTTTGCTCTGGTGCAATTTTAGCCTAAATATTATTATGAGAGTCAAAATTATTGCCTGATTGATCAGTTGGGACCTACTAAGCTGGCAATTCAGACTTGCCTCACACAAACACTATCAGTTAATAGGTCCTAATCTATTCATCGATTTAATTCGATTACTTGATTTCTCCAGCTTTAATAATACATCTGTTTATTTCTGGAAAAGTATTCATCATACCCGGGGAGTTTGAACTTAGCAAGGTTATGGCATTACGTTTCGTAACTTGTGTCAAATTCCGCTTAACCCGGGGCTAGGGGCCGTATGAACCCATGTACTTCAAGATCCTCATGGTACTCATATGAACAGTCACAATCAAAGCGTGACTGAGATACATCATTCTTTAGATGACTCCACGAATATTGTGGATTAAGAATTTGATATTTTTGGAACATCATGATGTCTTGCCGGCATCATTGAAAACTGTCGACCGCTTCTCTCTTGCAGGAAACAAGCCTATGTTTATGTATACTATGATTGTCTTTTTCAATTTGGTGCTAATACTGTTATATGGAATATGGAATAGGTCTTTGGATTATGGACGCGGATATTCTCTAATGGACGACGGCTGAATTATGAATGACGGACCAGACGCTTGTAATTCTGAACCAGGTAAAGACACAAGCGGTGTCACAGTTTTCTGACTTTTACTGGTGCTGATCGGTATCAATGTTCAAAGTGTCATCAACCCATTTTCTCCAATTTTGTTCAATTGCGAAAAAAAAACCCCACAAACTCCCACACAAAAAGATTTGCGCCGAATCTTGAAAAAGACTGCAGCATAGATATTTTGTTAAAGGATTGTCCTACTCGACAAAAGTTGAGAATTTAATGAAAACTGAACTTTTTAAAAAAATAAATGTTTGAATATGGAGGCTCATTTTATGAAAAGAATAGGAATAACTTTATACCTATCAATCTCATAACAACAATTTTCAGAGATATGAGCTTTCTGATAATGTTTACATGCATGTTGATCATGATTATAGTTCTCACAATAAGACGGCAGATGAGAGTGAGTGTGTGAAAATCCACTCGGGTGGGTCACAAGCCCGTAAGACCTTCCTTTCTCAATCTCAGTAAACTCAGATATAATATAACGGAATATTATGGTATTCCCCTGATTTACCATCTTGGTTTGCCTAGATTGTTCCTTTCTGTGATAATCAGGAGACGGGTGCACCCAATGACACATAAGACAGTCTCGAGCAAATTTTCTCGAAAAACATAACAATTACTCCCCTCCTGATGTAAACTTCAGTACAATAATTCTGGCCGACGGCAAACATAAAGTGGAGTTGATACGAACCCTAGAGCTTATAGGCAAAATGGAGCACCAGGGTACCAGTGGTACCACCAGCCGAGCGCACGTTTGGGCAATAGGAACCAGGCGGCTCCAACAGGTGATCTGACATTAGTGTGATGACTTCCAGCGATGACATCACTTCCATCAAGGGTCAAATTGGACGGTCGAGAATGCATTATGGCATTATGATATAACATTAAAACAGGGCGCTAAAGGGTTAAGATATGGCGATAAGCCTTTGAGACGGGTTTTAAGTCATCGAGACGAGCATTAAGTGTGATGGACATTGAGAGGCATCACTTAATTTTGATGAATTATTGTCAGTTCCATGGGACATCACAGGATCATTTGACCAATCATAGCTTCTGAACTATTTCACTAGGGTGTTGAATCATTAAAATGTAAGGGGCTCCACATACACATGCACACTCGCACATGTAGCCAGAACGAATATGACCCCTTTCTCTACCACTCTAGGGTGCGTGCACATCATCGAATCTGTCTTTTCTCTACTACTCTCCGAGTGCTCATGCACTTATCATTCCTAGTCTGACTTGACACGATAAGAATTTTAATAGGATAACAAGCACAATTCCTTTCGGCGCAATATGGTCCTCATCATCCGAATTTGTCTATGTGCACCTCCGAAACCGCCCTCGCTCCGAAACTGCCCTTGCTCCAATACTCCCCGAATTTGGGTTAGTGTATAGGGATGTACTTTCTGTCCACTCGAGTGCATATCCGAACAACTTTGAACTTTCTCTACTACTCATGACGTCACTGTTTTCGTCACCCAGTCTTCTCTGGGTACCCTCCAAAGCCATGTTAGTAGTAGGGAAAGTGCATTTCGAGCCATATTAACCTCAAAAATTTGCATATGACCTCTGTGACGTCACAGCGACAGCCAATCAGAAGCGAGTATTTTGAGGGGAAACTACCTCCAACACCGAAGAGTTCCAATGTAGGGGGACTCCGGGTCACTATAGCTCCGGCAAAGGGACCCTGGGCATGTATTCTTCCGCGGTGATGCGGTCTGGTGGTGATGCGGTCTGGTGGTGATGCGGTCACGGGAAAAGCTTCCTCGGAGAAAAAGTAGTCCCCAGAATTCAAATACGCTGCATGGTCCGATTGGGTCGTATGAGGTATCAATGTGAAGCATTCGTGAAGGGGCATCTGATGGGTTGGGTGTGGGGTTGAAATATCGTCATTCTGCGCATGCGCGGTGGACAAAGGGTATGGAAATAGCCGTTTTGGGGTCTAGGTGGGCCACTAATGGTCCGATTGGATCGAGTGAGGTATCAATGTGAAGCATATGTGAGGGGGCATCCGATGGGGTGGGTGTGGGGTTGGAATATCGTCATTCTGTGCATGCGCGGTAGACAAAGGGCATGGAAATAGACGTTTTGGGGTCTAGGTGGGCCCTTAGTGGACCGATGGGGTCGAGTGAGGTATCAATGTGAAGCATATGTGAGGGGGCATCCGACTGGGTGGATGTAGGGAAGGAATATCGCCATTCTGCGCATGCGCAATAGACAAAGGGTATGGAAATAGACGTTTTGCGATCTAGGTGAGCCATTAATGAGCCGATGGAGTCGTATGAGGTATCAATGTGAAGCAGTCGTGAAGGAGCATCCGCCTGGGCTAGTGTGTCGTTCGTTGTCAACATTCTGCGCATGCGCAGACAGGGAATTGTGGGAAAAGGGTATGGAAATAGACGTTTTGGGATCTAGGCGAGCCACTAATGGGCTGATGGAGTCGAGTGAGGTATCAATGTGAAGCATATGTGAGGGAGCAACCACCTGGAGTAGTGTGTCGTCCGTTTTCGACATTCTGTGCATGCGCGGACAGGGAATTGTGGGGAAATGGTGTGGAAATAGACGTTTTGCGGTCTAGGTGGGCCACTAATGGTCCGATGGAGTCGAGTGAGGTATCAATGTGAAGCAGTCGTGAGAGAGCATCCGCCTGGGGCTAGTGTGTCGTTCGTTGTCAACATTCTGCGCATGCGCAGACAGGGAATTGTGGGAAAAGGGCACGGAAATAGACGTGTTGGGGTCTAGGTGGGTCACTAGTGGGCCGATTGGATCGAGTGAGGTATCCAAGTGAAGCAGTCGTGAGGGAGCATCCACCTGCACTAGTGTGTCGTTCGTTTTCAACATTCTGCGGATGCGCAGACAGGGAATTGTGGGAAAAGGGTATGGACATACACGTTTTGGGGTCTAGGTGAGTCCCTAATGATCGTTTGGTGTCGTATGCGGTCTTATTTTGAAGCTCTCGTGAGGGAGCATCCGCCTGGGCTAGTGTGTCTTTCGTTGTCAACATTCTGCGCATGCGCAAACAGGAAATTGTGGGAAAAGGGTATGGAAATAGACGTTTTGGGATCTTGGTGGGTCACTATTGGTCCTATAGAGTCGTATGGGGTATCAATGTGAAGCATTCGTGAAGGAGCATCCGACGGGTTGGGTAAGACGTGGATCCGGAGCGAAACGGTGAAATTTTTGGAAAAGTACCGGGTAGGTCTGTATATAGGCTCATATAGTCCCATACTGGCTATATGGGGGGAGGGGTGGTCAATTTTTTTTTCGTGGGCTTTACTACGGCTTGTGGGGTCTCGTTTTTCTCGTCTCGTCATTTAGAACACGATGAGAACGGTCCCGGAGCGAAGCGGTGAAATTTTGGAAAAAGTTAACCGAGGCCTGTATATAGCCCCATATAGCTCCATACTGGCTATATGGGGGGAGGGTGGTCAATTTTTTTCGTGGGCTTTACTATGGCTTGTGGGGTCTCGTTTTTCTCGTCTCGCCAAAAAAATCACAATGGGAAGGGTCCCGGAGCGAAGCGGTGAAATTTTTGGAAAAGTACCGGGTAGGTCTGTATATAGGCCCATATAGCTCCATACTGGCTATATGGGGGGAGGGGTGGTCAATTGTTTTTTTGTGGGTTTTACTATGGATTGTGGGGTCTTGTTTTTCACGTCTCGTCATTTAGAACACGATGGGAAGGGTCCCGGAGCGAAACGGTGAATTTTTTGGAAAAGTACCGGGTAGGCCTGTAAAAAGCCCCATATAAGCTCCATACTGGCTATGGGGGTAAGTAGTAGTATAAGTGGATTTCAAGTCAACTTTTCCAGGGAGGTAACTCTTGTTTCCCCTTTTTTCGCCAGAGGGCGCTACCAGTCCTGTATGACGTCACTTCCGGTCTGGGTGAATGGAGCGTGACCTGTGAACATGATAGGATATGTACTGACCTGTCTGTGGGGTTTTTCCACAATGTCGTTCACCTCCGTGTGTCTTCGGGCACCTCCGTGTATCTTCGGTCACCTCCGTGTCTTTTCGGTGATCTCCGTGACATCTTCGGATTTATACAATATACAGGCCTGTATGGGGTATGGGGATGGTCATTTTTGAACATGATAGGCCATGTACTGTCTGTGGGGGTTTTCCCGCCAGAATTTCGCTGTCGTCTGCTTGGGGTTGTCACGTGCCGAACACCTCGCTCCCCGAATTGCAACATTGTTGCACGTTCGCTACAATGTTGCGGTGAACACCTGATCTGTCGTCTGCGTGAGTGAGTTCACGTGCCGAACATCTGGCTCCCCGAATTGCAACAATGTTGCACGTTCGCTACAATGTTGCGGCCACCTTGAACACCTGGTCTGGCGTCTGCGTGAGTGAGCTTACGTGCCGAACACCTGGCTCCCCGAGATCAAGGCATGTCCAGACTTGCTCTGGGTTGTACAGTTCTGCCATGCAGAGGACCGGGTACTAGGAATGCATATTAAATTTATAGACAAAGTGTATGGAAATAGACGTTTTGTGGTCTAGGTGGGCCACTAGTGGGTCGATGGAGTCGTATGAGGTATCAATGTGAAGCATTCTTGAAGGTGCATCTGATGGACTGGGTGAGGGGTTGAAATATCGTCATTCTGCGCATGCGCGGTAGACCAAGGGTATGGAAATAGACGTTTTGGGGTCTAGGTGGGTCACTAATGGACCGATGGGATCGAGTGAGGTATCAATGTGAAGCCTATGTGAGGGGGCATTCCACTGGATGGATGTGGGGTCGGAATATCGTCATTCTGCGCATGCGCAATAGACAAAGGGTATGAAAATAGACGTTTTGGGATCTAGGTGAGCCACTAATGAGCCGATGGAGTTGAGTGAGGTATCACTGTGAAGCCTATGTGAGGGGGCATCCGATTGGACTAGTGTCTCGGCCGTTGTCAACATTCTGCGCATGCGCAGACAGGGAATTCTGGGAAAAGGGTGTGGAAATAGACGTTTTAGGGTTTAGGTGAGCCCCTAATGATCCTATGGTGTCGTATGAGGTCTTATTTTGAAATTGTCGTGAGGGAGCATCCGCCTGGGCTAGTGTGTCGTTCGTTGTCAATAGTCTGCGCATGCGCAGTCTGCCCGTAGTATAGAAATAGACGTGTTGGGGTTTAGGTGGGCCACTATTGGGCCGATTGGATCGAGTGAGGTATCAATGTAAAGCATACGTGAGGGAGTCTCCAACGGGCTGGGTGTGACGTGGAACTGACGTCATTCTGCGCATGCGCAGTAGAGAAAGTGTATGGAAATAGACGTTCTGGGGCCTAGGCGAGCCACTAATGGGCCGATGGAGTCGAGTGAGGTATCCATGTGAAGCCTATGTGATGGAGCAACCGCCTGGAGTAGTGTCTCGGCCGTTGTCCACATTCTGCGCATGCGCAGACAGGGAATTGTTGGAAACGGGTGTGGAAATAGACGTTTTTGCGGTCTAGGTGGGCCACTAATGGTCCGATGGAGTCGAGTGAGGTATCAAAGTGAAGCATTCGTGTATGACGTCACTTCCGGTTTGGGTGAATGGGGCGTGACCTTGGAACATGATAGGACATGTACCGACCTGTCTGTGGGGGGTTTTCCGCCAGAATTTCGCTGACGTCTGCGCCTGCATCCGGGTATGCACGAGGGTCTGTGTGAATGGGGTGTGACCTGGGAACATGATAGGAATGCATGTACTGACCTGTCTGTGTGATTTTTCCCGGCCCGGGCCGCCCCGGCCGCAGCGCGCGCGGGTTACACCGGCCGCAGCGCGCGCGCGCTCGGTTTCTCCGGCCGCACGCGCGCGCGCGCGTCATCACCGGCAGTGCGCGGATGAATGTCGGGTCAAAAGGTCAAAGGTCACATCCAGGTCAAAAGGTCCAAGGTCTCCCTTTCGGCAAGGTTCGGCAACAATGTTGCGGCATCGATATACAGAGCTTGAACCCCAAAAGGGGATTGTAAATTAACCTGGGAAGGATGGGCAGTTCCATTTGGACCAATCAGCGGTCGAGAAAAAGAACCAATGGACGGGTACTAGAATTTCGCTCACGTCTACGCCTCCATCCGGGTACTGGGATGCTTTCGCCTACGTCCGCGCCTACATCCAGGTTCTTGTACACCCGGGTAATGTTTTCTGGACATGGATGGGTTACCTTTGGCCCCATTCTAGGCCACTGATTGGCTAATACGGTGTTCAAAGCCAGTTTCATGCATTATGCTCATATAGAAAACACACAAGACAGGGTTTTTTTTGGTGAGATCTCATTTTGTTTTTTATTCAGTAACAACAACAACGTGAGAACAACCACGTGACAACTGAAGCCCACAGGGGGCTTGTACATTGATAGAACTTAAGCCCAGAACAGGGGGCTTGTAAACTTAAGCCCAGAACGAGGGGCTTGTACGTTGAAAGAACTTCAGCCCAGAACGGGGCTTGTACATTGAAATGATGGGCGGCCCAGTCATATACGAGTACATCGCGGTCCTCGGCCTTGGGGTACACGTCAAACATCTGTACGATGGTAGATAAGGTTCTTCCCCGGCATCGATGGTACAGGTAAAACAAGCAATATTGTCCGCACACGCTACTGGTCAGGTTTTGCAACGTTTGACTGTTCCAACACCACGTCTCTGTGCCTTGATCCATGAAGTCTGTTAAATCGGGATGGAGGGGTGGCAGGCCGTACGGGTGAAAGTATTCGCCCTGCGCTTCTGTCAAGTACACGGCCACCCAATGTTCACCGGGCCGATCCATCGGGTCCGTGTTGAGAACGTAAGCAGCAGGATACATACGGTGTAATGGGAACACATCTCGGGCGAACACCCCTTGAAAGACCATACGTGTCCCTGGGTCATTCTCCAGTACGGTGGTTATCTGGTCTGTATCCATGTTAGGTGGAGAAGTCACACAGGACGTTGCGCGCCTTGTCCACCTGAATGATGTTGTCAAACTCGGCATAGCAGATCACATTGACGGTGGTCCCGAGGGCTCGTGCAAAGTGGATTTCCAACCGTAAATTGCCTTGCTTGGCGAGGGCCAGCTGATGGTCGTTCTCTAAGGTGGGGGTCAGATCGAAACAGAACAGCGTGTATCCGTTCGCGTAGTCCTCCCGACTGATCATATTCCCTTCGTCCTGGTTGAGTTGACCGGTGGCTGTAAACAGGCTTTGATAGGCTCGAATGAAATTCCTGCGCCCAAAGTTCGGTGTTAAGGTCGTGGCTGGCACCTGTTGTCCATCCACATGCAGGGCCACAAAATTGATGTCGAAATGTTTAAAGTCAAACGGATTTTCTGGATAAGCTCCGCTGAAACTGGTATTTTCCGCACAGGCCAGGATCAATCGCTTGGGTAGTTCCCCCAGGAACAGGTTTTCTTTGTTGGCGCTCATATTTCCAGCAGGCACAGAGAACACTTTGGTTTGTACACGTCGGATAGGGTACTGGGCTGGTTTTGTTTCCAAGGCTTTCATGTGTCCCAATTGAACGGCTGAATTCGGTTTCACTTTTCGGACATACAGGACTGCGTCTTGGATGACAATCTTATAGTCGGCTGCATGCCCGTCTACGTTAGTGGCCATCAAGGCGAAGGTCGGAGGCGCCCGTATCAGTCGGATTTTGATGGGGATCTTGTTCAAGAGGTACCGGTCTTGCATGAACATGTCTGCGTGTAGTCGACCTATGAGATCCACCAAGGCGCCGTTCGCAGTGAAAGCCTTCCGTTTGTTATATCCTTCATTGTCCACCGTGTCCATGTGCTCGGCTGTATCCTGGTAGAATAAAGCGGCTGTCAGCTGAGATTTTTTAGCCTCTCGTACATACGACAACAGTGTCTCGATGTAGGCTCGATAGGGGTACGTGTTGGTCGAGTCACTGATGAGTTTGTCGCTGAGAAAAATATCCACCTGTTGAAACATCGAGTGCAGCCACAGATTCGTCGGGCCCACCGTTGCAGCTTGGATGATTCTGGAGCCATCCCCATTGACGACCTTGGCTTTCACATACAAGTACGTATGAGCTAAATCCACATAGGCCGTATCCGCATTACTGATGGTGAACTCGATGGGCCCTGTTTTGTTGATGCTGGAGAGCGGGAGATGCTCCACCCATAATTCTTGTTCGGCACTGGTCTGTGTGGGCGGCACGGTCCACAAATCAAATTCACTGTTGGTGGAGGGGCAGGATTCTGCGTGGATCAAGGACATGGTTAAGAAAAGATATCCTGGGTCTTCGATGTGCGTCGTCGCTGGGTCGGTCGTCGACTGGTGCGTGGTCTCGGTGGTGCAGGTCTTTTATTCCCTACGGTGCGTTGTGCTTTGGCGACCAAGACGCCTCCCGCTTCTTTGGCCCGCCGTTTCAAGGCTTCTTTGGGTGCCGTACCCCCCAAGACATCACCGGCCACTTGCAGTCCACTGCGTACCGCTTGTTTGCCGATCGCTTTCACTCCACGCGTCACCAAGGGCAGGAACGTTTTGACGGTGCTCCCGAGTATGTTCCCCAGCCCATGTGCTCGTTGCATGCGTGCACCACTAAAGACGGGAAGGCCACCCCCGGCCTGTTGGGCATAATAGTCCATATAACTGCGTGCATCACACTCGTAAGGGACCTTCATTATACAAAATTGGGAGCACGTGCTTGCCGAAAATGAAGTGTCAGCACCACTTTTCCTCGTTCGAATGCCACCGGTCGTCCCGTGTCATCTCTTTTATCCACCGTGATAGTGTTGATGTCGGTTTGTCGTACGGGTAGGTAGAGCATGTGAGTGAAACTGTGGGTGACTTGACCTCCATACGTCTTTTTAATGGGGATCACCCGTAACAGAGGTGTGTTGATATCGTCCACGATGTGGTTGTCGACCACGTCCGAGTAGACATAGAGTCCGTACATACCCGACTTCATATCCATCGGGGTCTGGCCATGGTCCTCGGATGGACCCGTGTAGGTCGCGTGAGCGAGACCCAGCATTTGCTGTAGGATAGGACTCAGTACGACACTCACGTTGGCGGTGAGGTGGATCTGTGCCTTGCCGTTGTGTGCGTTGTAATCGAAGTCCACGTGATTCTTGAAGGGAAAGGATTTGATGGGTTTTGAAACATTCGTGACCTCCCATAGAGCCTTATAATGCAACAGTCTTGTCAGCCCCTGCATGAACTCCTTGGGGGTATCGTATTGGCCTTCGGGGAGGGTGAGTCGGGTGTTTTTGCCTTCACACACTTGCATACACACACACGCGCACCCGTACACACACACGCATACACACACTTGCATACACACACACGCACATGCACGCACACGCAAACACATACACACAGACGCATATACGCACACGCGTACACACACGCAAGCACACACGCTCAAGCACACACACACGCATACACACACAGATGCCTAAACACACATGCATACACACAATATGACTGACTATTCACATGCAGGATATGAGAGCTTCTGGACCTGGGCCTGTGCACCACAGGTACGTGCGCATGCGAAAGATGACGTCACTTCCTAGCTCCGGTTCCGGTCGCGTGACAGTAAACATGGAAGAACCCGGATGTAAGATGAGGACCCGGATGTAAACCCACAGGACCCGGATGGAAGACGGAGGAACTTTCTGAAATGATGGCTTCTGATTGGTCGATAGGACGGTCACCTCCCCTCTAACTATAAATACGGAAACACGCACGTTAGATGTACATTTCTCACAACCTGTGCCAGACCCGATCAAATGGAAAAGCCAGCCAATTCCAAGGCAGACTATCTGGAAAGTCAACTACCTGTCTAAAATGAATGATTTGAAAAAAAGAGCTGTCGAGGTGGAAACTTCGTAACCTTACGCTACTGGGAAAGATAACGGTCATCAAATCTACAGCACTAGTAGTATACAAAGAGTAGCGCCTCACTGCGCATGCGCAGAAAAAAAAATGTGGCGGTTTTGTGGCGGTATTGGGGGGTGCGCATGCGTGAGTGGATATGTGGTGGAGGTGGGTTCAAAATGGCGGCTATTTACCTCCCACCACACCACGACACAGTCCGCCATTTTGTACGCACCTCCACACACCAGTGCACTGACTGACACCGGTGGTGGAGGTGGGTTCAAAATGGCGGCCTGTATGACAAAAAAAAAAAAAAATAAAAAAAAAAATGTATTCATGCGCGGTGATGCGGTTTGGCCGTGGTTTTGGCGGTGATTCGGTCTCGGGAAAAAGCTTCCGCGGAGAAAAAGTAGTCCCTAGATAAAATGGTCCGATGGGGTCAGTGAGGTATCAAAGTGAAGCTTAGGTGAAGGGGCATCTAATGGGTTGGGTGTGGGGTTGACATATCGGCCTTCTGCGCATGCGCGGCGGCCGAAGGGTATGAAAATAACCTTTTTGGAACTAGGGGAGCCCCTAGTTGACCGATGGGGTCGAGTGAGGTATCGATGTGAAGCATTCATGAAGGGTCATCTGATGGGCTGGGCGCGGGGTTGAACTATCGGCATTCTGCGCATGCGCGGAGGCCCAAGGGTATGGAAATAGACGTTTTGGAGCTAGGGAAGCCCCTAATGGACCAATGGGGTCGTGTGAGGGATCGATGTGAAGCATTCGTGAAGGGGCATCTGATGGGCTGGGTGTGGGGTTGAAATATCGGCATTCTGCGCATGCGCGGTGGCCCAAGGGTATGGAAATAGACGTTTGGAGCTTGGGGAGCCCTAATGGACCAATGGGGTCGAGTGAGGTATCGATGTGAAACATTCGTGAAGGGGCATCTGATGGGCTGGGTGTGGGGTTGAACTATCGGCATTCTGGCGCATGCGCGGTGGCCCAAGGGTATGGAAATAGACGTTTTGGAGCTGGGAGTCCCTAATGGACCAATGGGGTCGAGTGAGGTATCAAAGTGAAGCATTCGTGAAGGGCATCTGATGGACTGGGTGTGGGTTGAAATATCGGCATTCTGCGCATGCGCGGTGGCCGAAGGGTATGAAAATAGCCTTTTTGGAGCTAGGGGAGCCCCTAGTGGACCGATGGGGTCGAGTGAGGTATCAAAGTGAAGCTTATGTGAAGGGGCATCTAATGGGCTGGGTGTGGGGTTGACATATCGGCCTTCTGCGCATGCGCGGTGGCCCAAGGGCATGAAAATAGACGTTTTGGCATCTAGGGAGCCCCTAATGGTCGAATGGGGTCGAGTGAGGTATCAACGTGAAGCCTAGGTGAAGGGTATTTGATGGCTGGGTGGCTGCATGTAAAATTTTTCCTGAAAAAAAAATACGGAACACGGACTTTATCGAAAAACCTGGGAAAATGCCTATATGGGGTATGAGGAGTATATAGGTCGCCGGGCTTAACGGGGCTTGTCTATCAACAGAGTTATCTTCCCCTAGTTCCAGGGTGGGTGTATGTAAAAATTTTCCTGAAAAAATACGGAATACGGACTTTATCCTAAATTACGGAAAATGCCTATATGGGGTATGGGAGGTATAGGACCATCCTGGGAAACGTACTTCTATACCTTTGCGGTAGGGTTGTGAGGTCTCGTTTTACTCGTCTCGTCATTTAGAACATGATAGGAAGTGTCCCCGTGCGAATCGGTGAAATTTTTGAAAAAAGTCACCGAACCCCATATAGTCCCATACTGAGGGTATAGGTTCAATGTTTATCCTACTGGGAAACGTACTTCTATACATTTGCAGTAGGGTTGTGGGGTCTCGTTTTACTCGTCTCGTCATTTAGAACATGATAGGAAGTGTCCCCGTGCGAATCGGTGAAATTTTTGAAAAAAGTCACCGAGCCCCATATAGTCCCATACTGGGGTATAGGTTCGATGTTTGTCCCCCTGGGAAACGTACTTCTATACATTTGCGGTAGGGTTGTGGGGTCTCGTTTTACTCGTCTCGTCATTTAGAACATGATAGGAGTGTCCCCGTGCGAATCGGTGAAATTTTTGAAAAAAGTCACCGAGCCCCATATAGTCCCATACTGGGGTATAGGTTCAATGTTTATCCCCCTGGGAAACGTACTTCTATGCATTTGCGGTAGGGTTGTGGGGTCTCGTTTTACTCGTCTCGTCATTTAGAACATGATAGGAAGTGCCCCCGTGCGAATCGGTGAAATTTTTGAAAAAAGTCACCGAGCCCCATATAGACCCATACTGAGGGTATAGGATCAATGTTTGTCCCCCTGGGAAACGTACTTCTATACATTTGCGGTAGGGTTGTGGGGTCTCGTTTTACTCGTCTCGGCATTTAGAACATGATAGGAAGTGTCCCCGTGCGAATCGGTGAAATTTTTGAAAAAAGTCACCGAGGCCTGGGTAGGCCCATAGGCCTATACTGCATGGCTATGGGTGTATAGGTCCATACGGGGTGGACATGTTGGAGTCTAGGTGGGCCACTCATGGTCCAATGGGGTCGAGTGAGGTCTTATTTTGAAGCTCTCGTGGAGGAGCACTTGACTACACTAATGGTTCGTCCGTGTTCACTAGTCTGCGCATGCGCAGTCTGGCCGTAGTATAGAAAACAGGCATTTTGGGTGCTATGTAGGGGTGTGTTTGGGTTAGAGATGAGCTAATCACGGTTCGAATGGGTCATGTGAGGTGTCAAAGTGAAGCTTGTGTGGGGTAGTCAGAATGGTGTGTTTTTGAATGCATGTCGCGTTAATCTGCGCATGCGCAGTTGGTTGTAGTAAGTAAAGTGGCCATTTTGGGGCAGCGAAGGAAGTTATTTGGGGTCGAGATGGGCTAATCTCGGTTCGAATGCGTCCTGAAAGGTGTCATCTTGTAGTTCTCGGGGTGTACACTCCGATTTGAGGGATGTTCGCGTCATCTGTGACGTCATCGGTGACGTCATCGGTACGAGTAGCAGCGAAAGTGGCCATTTTCGGGCAGTACATGAAGGTATTTGGGGTCGAGATGGGCTATTCACGGTTCGAATGCGTCCTTGAAGGTGTCATCTTGTAGTTCTCGGGGTGTACATTCCGATTTGAGGGATGTCCGCGTCATCTGTGACGTCATTGATGACGTCATCGGTACGAGTAGTAGCGAAAGTGGACATTTTGTGGGTGCGTGGGGGCGAGTTTGGTGTAGATAGGGACTATCCTTAGTCCGAATGCGTCGTGTGAGGTGTCATTTTGTAGCTCTCGAGGTGTACATTCCGAGTTGAGGCATGTCCGAGGCATCTGTGACGTCATTTTTGACGTCATCAGTAGGAGTAGTAGCGAAAGTGGACATTTTGAGGCAGTGAAGGAAGGTATTCGGAGTAGAGAGGAACCATTCTTGGTCCGAATGCGTCCTGAGAGGTGTCATGTTGTAGCTCTCGGGGTGTACATGCCGCGCTGAGGGATATCCACAGCATCTGTGACGTCATTGGTGACGTCATCAGTACGAGTAGTAGCGAAAGTGAGCATTTTGGGGCAGTGAAGGATGGTATTTGGTGGAGAGATGGACCATCCGCGGTGCGAATGCGTCGTGTGAGATGTCATCTTGTAGCAACGCCCACCAACGCCATTCTTAATGCATCAACGCCCAGGTGAAATAGCTCAGAAGCTCTAATATTCCATGGAATTGTCACTAATTCTTCGAAATGCAGTGACGCCAGTCGACGCCCGTCGTTACACCTTAACACCATGATATAGACCGGACAGAGAACAACAACAGCAACAACAACAATGATCACACATAAGAGAACAACAACAACAAGAAGTTTTTTTCATATAGTTTATTCTCTCCAATGTTACATCATACCCACGTTGGGGGAGCCGCGTTGGGTATATTTACAATTCAAGAATATTCTTGTCCAATCAGAGGCCACCATTTGCATCTGTCATATTCGTTCCTGTCCGTTAGATGTATTCTCGGATACTCTTGTCCAATCAGAAGTCGCCATTTCAGAAAGTTCCATCTTCGGCCATGTTCGCTCTGAATCGTTTGTTCTAATCGTCATCGGACAGGCCAGGATACCGTTGAGGAAACATATCCTCAGATAGTTGTTTGCGCATTCTGAGTATCTATCAGTGCATGGGTGAATACTTTCATCCGATGGGGGTGGTGGGTCAGTTTAACCACGAATAACGTAACATTGGTGACCCTCTCCACTATCCACTTGGTGTTGGTACGCTGTTCATAGCCCCATTCTAAGGGATCCACAGTGTCCAGTTGGGTCAGCATCGTCTCTAGCGACGCCCGATTGGTGATTGTGAAAGGATGGTCGTACACTGGGTTGATGACACTGGAATAGAAATAGCACAATTCAGGCGTCATCTTATGGCATAAGATGTACCCAAATGCTACATTTAATGTGAAGGATGTAGGTTGGTCATTGAAGATGGCTTCCACGTAGCTGCGTAGACGGGCGAGGTCGGTCAGTCGGAAATTGTACAAGTCCACTATAGGGCGATGACGGTGGAAGCAGTGTCGGATCATGGACCAATGGCGTCGATACATCTCACTCACTGGA
>JAVTVY010013430.1:0-54002 GCA_036873755.1 Hanleya hanleyi
TGTGTTTGCATTGTTCAATGCATGTTTATTCGATTGAGTGACACTGATGATGTTGTGAGAGATTATTCAACGTACAGATATTACATCATGATGTTTTGTGTTATTTTGTAGCCTCCAAATTAGTCGTATTGTTTGTTGCTCCTTACAGATAGCCTGGTCGCCCTGTTGCTGACCATTGTCCAAGAGTGTCCAGACTGCTGTCAGACTGCTCACATTGGTGTCATACTAGGGGCTTACGGGGCAACCCTTTCTGAAACAGGTTTGCTTTCTTATTCCCGCAATGAAAGGATGAAAGGTGACAGTTGAGCAGATATCCACATAAGTGTAAATATGTAGAGAAACATAACATTTGGAATAATTTTTATGAAAGTATTCGATATTACTCAGTGATATGAATTATGCTGCAAACATGTCCTATGAATGTTGAGTATTATTTAGTCACTGTGTGTTTATAGCCGTAATAGCCAGCCCAATACGAGAAAAGCACCATGGCATGGGTCATATTGGCCCAGACCCATTTGAAACCTGTATTGGACCAGTTGAAGTTTGTGCTTTTTTATCGTTTGATTTTAAGCATCTACCAATCTACCAAAAATGGAGGGAATGTCCTTTAGTCAGAGAAAGCATAGGTGGTTAATGAATAATAATGTGACAAATCATTCACATTGCAATGTCAAAGATTGACCTTCCGGTAACTGTAGTGACTCTCCTCTTGCAGTCTCAGGCAAATACGGCTATCTTAGGCCAATACGAAGGCAATAATGATTTCATTTTCTTGAACATGAGAAGCTAATTGAAAAGTGGCCATACATACTTTTCAAAGGTATAGACTGATGTCTGGTTATGTGTACAGCTTGGTTTGAATTACTGAGTATTAAAACTTTATTTGCAGACCAGCGGTTATTGGAGCTGCTGCAGTTATATGAGGAGAAGGGGGCTAATATGACTGAATATCGGTGAGTAATATATTAATCCATGGTGATTTTGTCTCAAGATTTATGTAGATGTTGAGAGTATTAATATCTGTGACATTTGTGTCTGTTTGTCCATTTGTCTTGCTTATGTACATCTATGGCTTGTACCAGCTGTTGTCATCACCTATTTGTTTGTTGTTTTAAACTTAATTGTCCTTTACAGAAGTTTTAATTCTTCATCACGACTTCACATTTAAAGAAGTCCTTGTCACATTTCATGCAGGTAAAAACAGCTGAATGTGAAAATCTAGCTTACTTGAGATGAATTTATTTATGATTGCAGGCCTTTCTTGTGGGGTCCTAAAGCCATTGAATACCATACAGTGAAGAAAAACCTTGGTCCATCTCTGTGTAAACAACCATCAGTATCTCAGGTGTTGGAGGTTTTAGACAAAGATCGAATCCAGATGTCAATAAATCAATTCCCTCTGAGAAGGCAGGCAAAGGTATGATTTATTTTTGTTACCAAAAATAATTTTTTTAAACATTATCAATTTAGTAAAATATTCTGAAAGAAGGTTGTATATGCTCACTTTCTACTTATTCTGTTGCAAATTGAATTATAGTATAATTTAAAAAAATTATAGAATGATATTATAATGTGAATATTTTATTTATTTATTTATTTATTCAGTAAATAACCAATGGACTGAAATCTGATTAGATATTACTAAAATGCTACATACATCTAATCGGAACTAATATTGTTCTGTACTGTGGAAACAAAACAATCGTTATTTTCTTAATTAGACCATTGATTCCTGTCATCTCATTTGATTGTAGTTCAGGGAGATACTGACTGCTGAGGATATGAAGTCTGATGATCATTGCTATGACCCGTGTTTTCTGCTGCCATTGTTTGTTCATCTTCTGGGGCCAGGTAATTCCATGCTCTGGTTACTGTAACCAAATTATTACCAATTTATGTTCCTAGTTTCAATAATTGGAGAAATGCCAAGGACTATTATTGTGAAGGCTATCTTGACAAAGTAACTGAATTAAACTGATCGGAATATCGATGAGAGCTTCGTGGAAATTCATAAAAAAGTCCAGTCCCTTCCAGAATTGTCCCATGAAATTGTTTTATGATCTTTTGACTCGAGCTAGGATTTTCAAGATATTTGAAACTACATCGCGATTTCTCAAGTGTTTGGTTATTAAATATAACCATATATATTACAGTACTTCGTTTGTTACTCTGTCATTTTGTTACAACTTTCCATAAATGATCTTGGTGAAGTTTTCTATACCACCACATTTGTGGCTTCTCAGAAATGTATCATAGCTCTCCCAAGCACATGAGCTGATCAAACACGCTTACAAGTGTCTTGGACAACTTGGAGCATTACAAGAAGTACATTCCGCAATTTTTTTTCTTCAAAATACTCAATTGTTATTATTTAATTATTATTTTTAATTTTGCAGAGAATTTTGTGGATTGTCAGCAGATGATGGAGACGAATGTCGTGGGTTACATATTTGCTGCTCTGAGTAGTCATGATGGTGACATCCGCAGTATGGCGTATCTGGCTCTACGATTGTTCTACCAGCATGTAGAAGGGGTCAAGTTTGTTGGGAAGGAACAAGTTCAGTATTTATTGGAGTTTGTCCGTAACAGCCTGATCAAGCCTAATACCAAGCTGGCCTGCATTATCACTCAGTTCTTCAGCAAAGTTTTACAGACTCTGTCCAAACCAGGTGAGTTAAGCTCCATATTGTAAAACTCTTCAGACGATACACTTGGGTTACTGAGAAATCGTGTCTCTGTCATGGTGCTGTCAATTCTCCATAGTGGAGAACAGACCCAGTGTCTCCATCAATGGAGAAATGACAGTATCAATATGGAGAAATGAGAAGACAGTGACCATGAAAATGTTATGATGACCTTAAGTTGTTGCTGTCCATGTGATCCTTTTGATAATATGGTCTTCGTCAGATTGTATTTGGAAGGTGTCCTTCAGTTTTATTGCTCCATCCAATATGGGTCCATTGCTCAAAATAGGTGTATATTGATTGTAAGTGTTTACATCATTTTGGTTTGTATTGTTTCAGAGGACCATATGTTCCAGATGTTGAATGCCTTTCTTTTGCTCAAGCCAAACATGGATCTGTTGAATGTACCAGAGTTCTACAAGTTTTTCAACAGCTCGGCTTTTGAGGTAAAACCACTAATATATGTGTCACACATAAAATTGTACATCAGATTGCTTCTGTAATCACCATGGGCTAAATTTCTCAGGCAGTAGTGTCTGTATCTGGGTAGTACACTGCTCACAGCTCCCCATATGTTTATAACATTCGAAAAATGTGTTAAACTGGGAAAAATTGGCAGAAATCAGTCTCAGTTTTAATCGAGAGTGATTTAAGGAGAGCACATGATATCACTCTCCCTCTCCAACACTCCCCTAAAGTTTTCTCCAGGCAAGCTTCTAATCACTCTCTGATCACTCTCCTCAAATCTATTGAAGGGAGTGATCATTCCCACATCACTCACTCCAAACAAAATCCAGGTGAATGATCAACAGCTCTCTCAAATTTAAGGTGGTAACCTGTTTTCAGGTTAGCTGGAGGTTGCCATATGAAAACTATTGGTAACCTATTTTCAGGTCCCCATTATTCTGACCAATAATGTGACAATAGGTCAATAATTATGCAATAGGTTGCCATAGGTTACCAGTGTAGATTTCTTGGTAACCTGTTGACAGGTTACTATCAGCACTCCTTAAATTGAGACCTGGAAACTGTTATGACGTTTTTGTCATAGTGTATACAAAAATATGGTATGTATAGACCTCATAATTACACAATGCATGTTTAACAGAGATATAAATTTCCCAATTAATGATTCCAGTACAAACAAGAGAGAGGTTGGATACTGGAACTTCTTGTCACTGGTCTACGAGAGACGGCTGATTACAGGATCTGTGAGAAACGGTTCATTTTCAAACTCCTTCAAAGTTTCCACGACTCCACCCTGAGTGACAACTGGTGTCAGGTGAGGCTAATCCTCGACTCTGAGTGACGATTAAGTGACATGAGCCAAAATTCAGCAGATCTAAACCCTCCAGACGGCTTCAGATTTATAGTGACTTCAGTGTCTGACAATGTGAATTAATGAATATTGTCCTCCGACTGCATATTGTGGTGGGAAAATGCTTTCTTGGAATAATTTAAAGAACAGCCAATAAAGGTGTACCAGTAATGCTATAATGACTCCTAAATTCTTCCAAAAGCTCAAAATGCTGTCTGTTAATCAACGATTCTATCTTTTGCTTGTGTGTATACTCTTCATCGGTTCAATTTGATGCAGTTCATGTGATAGCATTGTAACGAGAGAAACTATTGCTTTTCAGGTTCAAATATTGAAAATTCTGAGAGCTGCTTGTGTAGAGAAAACAGTGACCTCTGACCTAGTGAGGAATCATGGGATTGTGACATGGATAACCGGTTTAATCCAGTCATCGTAAGGACTTGTCTTTTCTTGGGTTGTAACAGTTTATAGATTCTCTCTGCCAATTTAGGCCGAAGAATGTTTCCATCATCTGTGTGTCCGTCTGATCGACTGTCTGCCCATATTTGATCTCTTGAAGGACAATAGCCAGGCTCTCCAGTTCGAACAACAGTTGCGGCCTGTAGATGGATCAGAAGCCAAATAAAGATGACTGAGCATGACCTATATTTTCGAGGTCAAGTTAGACATCAACAATAGATTTGGTGCTTATAACTTGATATCTCTTTGATGATAAAAGCTAACCTTTCTCTTTTTTATAAAACAGACGCATCTGCTTATTGTCCAGAATTTCATTTAAGATGACTCGTATTGACCTATTTTTCGGTCTCAAAGTTTATGGTAAAACTAGCACAATATCCCCTGCAGGATATTAAAAGTGGAAAGTTCCCCAAATTTCTACTACATATGCACAGCAGCTAGCCATAGACCAGTAGCCTATTAGAGATGACTGGCATTGTCTTATTTTCGCAAGGTAAAAAAATCTGTGAAAAGTAGATTCAGTGCTGCTAATAGATTGGACAATTCTCTATTTCATATGTACTATTTATCAATAATATCTAAATGACATTTAATAAAAAAAAAAGAAAAAAAAAAACAATCTGTGGAAAAAAATGAAATAGATGGGTTTTGTGGTGTAAAGATTAGATTTGGAGGCATGGCTAGCCTGAATGATTGACTTTTTTTACCTTAGTGGCAACAATTGTAACAATTTCATTTTAACGACATACTGTGATGTCACGGTAGTAATGTCATTCTGATTGCTGACTTCACCATAGGTAACGTCATTCTCATTGTTGACGTCACATGAACGCATTGCTTCCAGCGTGTATATATGAATGAAACAATCAAATTTTTAGAGTGGGGAGCGAGAACAAAATACGGAGTTTTCATTGGTGGCAAAAATGCACAATATACTGTGCACTTTTTCTTGCAAAGTTAGCTCCCTTGTGACGTCAGGTCCAGTCCCTGTTTCAAGCATTTCTTTAGGCAGAGTTACTTTCCTTTATTACCCCTGAAATATACATTATGAAACAGGGACTGGATCCAGTCTAGCTATGCTGCTAGCACATCTCTCACACCCCCATTGAAATTCAATCACCCCCAATTTTTTTTGACAAATTCAGTCAGCTGTTTATATTATAAATTTGATTACTCTCTAAAATCATTGAAATCACAAAAGAAATAATGGATTATCTGCAATTTTTCAGTAAAAATTGTGGAATGAGAATTTAAGCTGACATTGTTTCATTGCACAGTTCTTTGCACCAGGAGAAAGCCGCAGTGGTCACAGAAATCCTCCACAATCTTTGGTTCACCATGCTGAAATACAGACAGAGGGATGGTGAAGATGAGGATCAGAAAAGATGTCTTCCTGTATCCTTCACTAATGAGGTTATACTGGCGCTAAGAAATGCTATACACCGGTTCAAGTAAGTACATCACCTTGTCATCTGGATGTCACTAAATTTGGGGAAGTAATATGCAAGTTTTGTCCTTGATGTATTGGTATTTGTTTACATCAGCTGTTCTTGGGAGTTGGATGTCTCTTGTCCTGTCCTTCTTCACTTCATGACTGATCTCTCTCACCACAGTCTGCTTATCCAATCAGTCCTCTGCTTGTCCAATTAAAATAACCAAATGGCAAGCTTATATTGTGAATGTAACCCGAAAGTCACTATACAAGTGAAATATTGCTGAATGTGATGTAATATATCAACTTACTCACTCTCAATGGACAATACTTCTCCACCTCCTGACAAATCCTCCTCCTTTCTCATCCTTCTCCTTCCCATGGCCAACCCTCCTTCCTTATCTTTCTCCTTCCCATGGTCAATCCTTCTCCTTCCTTATCCTTCTTCTTCCCATGGCCAATCCTCCTTCCTTATCCTTCACCTTCCCATGGCCGATCCTTCTCCTTCCTTATCCCATGGCCAATCCCACTTCCTTACCCTTTTCCTTCCCATGGCCGATCCTTCTCCTTATCCTTCACCTTCCCATGGCCAATCTTCCTCCTTCCTTGTCCTTCTTCTTGGATTCCCATGGCCAAGTCTCCTTCTCCCTTATTCTTTCTCCTTCCTATGGCCACTCCTCCTCTTTCCTTGCCCTTCACCTTCCCATGGCCAATTCTACTTCCTTATCCTTTTCCTTCCCAGGGTCAATCTTACTCCTCCTCCTCCTCTTCCTCCTTCCTCGTCCTTCACCTTCCCATGACCAATCCTCCTCCTTCCTCGCCCTTCACCTTCCCATGACCAATCCTCCTCCTTCCTTATCCTTCTCCTTGGATTCCCATGGCCAAGTCTCCTTCCTTATTCTTCTCTTTCCTATGGCCAATTCTCCTATTTTCTTATCCTCCTCCTCCTCCTTCCTTGTCCTTCACCTTACCATGGCCAATCCTTCTCCTTCCTTGTGCTTCACCTTCCCATGGCACTCCTCCTCCTCCTTTATTCTTCACCTTCCTGTGGCCAATCCTCCTCTTTCCTTATCCTTCTCCTTCCCATGACCAATCCTCCTCCTTCCTTGTCCTCCTTCCCATGGCCAATCCTCCTCCTTCCTTGTCCTCCTTCCCATGGCCAATCCTCCTCCTTCCTTGTCCTCCTTCCCATGGTCAATCCCCCTCCTTCCTTATCCTTCACTTGCCCATGGCCAATTCTCCTCCTTCCTTGTCCTTCACTTGCCCATAGCCAATTCTCCTCCTTATCCCTCCCATCGCAAATCCTCTTCGTTCTTTGCCGTTCTTCCCATGGCCAATCCTCCTCCTTCCTTGTCCTTCACTTGCTCATGACCAATTCTCCTCCTTCCTTGTCCTTCACTTGCTCGGGGCCCCTCGGTGGCCGAGTGGTCTAAGGCGCTTCGCTGGTGACCGCTAGCCTCACACTGCTGAACCGGCACGGGTTCGAGCCCAACTGGTCCATGTGTGAAAGTTTGTCAGTTACTTGCCGAAGGGCGGTGGTTCTCTCTGGGTACTCCGGCTTCCTCCACCAACCAAACTGACTGTCGCCATATGAGTGAAACAAACTTGAGTGTGACATTAAGCCAAATTCCCTCCCTCCTTCACTTGCTCATGACCAATTCTCTTCCTTCCTTGTCCTTCACCTTCCCATGCCAATCCTCCTCCTTCTTTGTCCTTCACCTTCCCATTGCCAATCCTCCGCCCCCATGGTCTATTCTCTTCCAGATAGTCAATTGTCCTCCGTGGATGGCCCATGGCCAGCCCTCCATCCCCATGGTTAATCCTCCACCCTACATGGTCAGTTCTTCAACATGGTCAATCCTCCTCACCCATTGTCCACTCTTCCTTCCCCATGGTCCATTCCTCCTCCTCTATGGTTCACTCCTCTCCCATAATACACTCCTCCTCCCCCATGGTCCAACATGTTTCCTATAGATGGGCTGATTTTTAATTACTATATTCCATTATTTAATTGCAGTGAAGACACCACAATTATCAGTGCTAGCATGTGTTTGAAAACATTGCTGTCTGCACTGGAACATGCCGAAGTGACAAAAGCTCACTCAGAGATCAAAGGTCATAAGGTCATGATGGGTGGCCTTGACCTTCATGATATCAGTGTCCTGATTCTTCTGTATGCAAGGATAAAGAAAGACCACTATTTGAATATCACTGTGGAAGCCGTCTTGGCCAATGCTGGGTTCCTTGCTGTTCAAAGGGTTGAAAAGAAGAAACAAAAAGGAAGCAAGTCCAAGTTTCGCCCTGGCGGTGTCCCCAAGAATCAAGGGGGAAGAACTCCCAATGAGTTCTCTGCAGGTACAACCATGGAAAAAATTAGCAAAGATGGAGGGACTGAAGAAAACTTGTGCAATGAAGGTGCAGATTGGGATTTATTTCTGGATAGTCTTCTACAAGCTGTTCTACATTGGAAGCCATGTGGGACCGCTTCAGATGAACTTTCAGAGGCAATCGCAACGATTGTCCTAATCGTGATCAAGCTTTATTTAGTCAGATTTAGTCAAACGAGCTCAAAGGCAAATCTGATAGAAAATTTGAAGTGGATCGAGGGCCGACTGTCCTGTGATACACTTCTTGCCAAAAATATTGCCAAAAGTCTGCTGGGCACAGCAAACACAACGGAACACCGAGATATTGTATACAAGCTATTAGATATATACCCCATATTGATGAGCAACGGACTGGGGTTGGATTCTGAAAACCATTTCAGACGCTCTGGCGAATCAACAGGTATTCCCACTTGTTTGACTACAAAGCTCGCAGACAGCAGAGAAGAAATCAGGCTTTTGAATTCTGTGTTTCTGAACTTAGCGAGACTAAGTTCCCTCCATAACATATCTCAGGAGTGGAAGTCTACTGTGTTCCTAACTCCTATCCAAGATATCTACAATATCTCTGACAAGGAAAAAGGTAAGTTCACATAATCTCAACATAAATCCAAGTGTCCATTTCTACGTTTCTACAAGTGGTGTAGCAGCTGTCAGCCTTAAGTCTTCTCTTCATCTTCAGAGAGGTTTAGCAAAATTCCAGCATCCCCCTACCCCCGCACCCCTTCCTATGGCAGGTATTCTCAAATAATGGTTGCAATATCAAAGTCAAATTTCCGGAAAAACATTTCAGTATGGGCTGAGATAAGCATATCATTTAGGGGAGAAATTTTTCATTCTAAGTGAAACCTTTGCTTGCCATATCTTGGCAACCGCTTTGAATATAATATGAGAACACACCACTCTTTTTAGAATTTGGACTCGATACATCGGGACCATGTCAGGAGTAAGAGGTGACTAGAAATGCACCAGATAACTAGTTTGTTGTGTGACCTATTGAACATTAAAACGTAGTTCATTTTCTGCTTTCAGATGAACAAGCTGGCTGCATTTCAATGTTCTTCAGAGAAATGTACTTGGGAGCAGAAAAACCCACAATGTTACCATGGAGACCAGCAGACAATGATTCTCTTAGAAAGAGGAAGAGATCGAACAGTGGTGCTTCTGGGATGAAAGGGAAAAGGGCCAAGTTAAAAAAACTTAAATCTCTGAAATCTGCATAAGAAATGCTGGAAACCATGAATATGTGAAGATCATATTCATTCTGTATGAATGCTGATGAAATATTTGCCAGAATGAGCTGGATCCTAACTGAAACGGCCAAAATTTATTTATTGTTAAGATTTTCTTCTGAGCATCGGAGTGGACTATAATGTTTTGTCTGTTGACAAGGTGTCAATCAGTTTTACCCCTCTGTCAATTCTGGCTGAAGGGGTATTGTCGTTGTTGTCTGCATCATCTGTCAGTCCATCGTGCGGTCTGATTTCCTTTCCAAATCCACAATACGATGCATCTGTTCATTAACCAAAATTTCATAGAAGATGACTGACCTTGACCTATTTTCCAGGGTTACGTATATGGTAATGCTATTAGCACAATTTCTCTTGAGGCTTTAGAGCTAGCTTTTCTAGATTTATAAATAACTGGATTAGGACCAAACTTAACTGATTAAGCAATTCTTGAATCTGAATTCCAACAGCCTAGGAGTTTAAGGCACATTGGGCTATTTTATAATATTCTTTACATTGTTGAAGCACAATGCAGAACAGTATTGCTCATCCTCAAATCTATAATAGGGATATTGTATTGTGGATCATAGCTTGTAACAATGTAAATATAGTTGGAAGAGGGACCCATTGTAATTTGTGCAGAGAGACTGTTTAGACATCACCAATAACCTATTAGTCCCATCTTACAGAATTGCTGACACAGAGGCTACTTTCAGCGTTTTACGACTACATATATGGCACTATTTTAAGTACTGTGTATTTTACAAAATATCTGATAATTTTGAGTGAGAGAATAAGTGAATCCTGTTAGTTGTATTTTGAATGCAGAAAGAGAAGGTTGAAGTTGTAAACTTTTGTTCTGAGAGCCTGTGACACTGCATGAGGACATGGGTTGAGTTATCATTGAAAAACTGTGGCTAGGTGATAATATGACTAAGTTTACATGTACTTAAGATAATTTAAGTATGTACCTATATTGAATTGAATTGTACAGTTGGGCCTACAGTCTGTTTGAATGTATATTTTTGTTTCCATTCTTTATGTGTTATTCCCACTGTGAAGGACAATTGGGTCAGAATGCTGTTTTTCAGGCATCAAAAATTTATCTCTATGGCATCTTAATGTTTTTCAAATGAAAGATATAATTTTAAATTAATCAGTGAATATTCTGTTTAATGGCAAGACGTACAGTGAAACCTGCAAATACAGACACCTGTGTAAACCGACCAACCTCTAAATACCAACTGTATCCATGGTCCCAATACTTGAATTTGAAGTATTTTGAACCTTGATAAATCAGAACCTCGTAAAAAAAACCTGACACAGTCAGTATACACAGGTTTCAGTGTATTTTTTAGCGCTTGTTAAAGTGGTAAGCTCAAATCGATCAATATTACCAGTACATATTACATCATACACGTATTGGAGAAACTATTCCCTGTACATGTAGCACAAATGTATATGTAAAACACTGGTTCAATATTTTGATGCCATATGTTACAGTGTATCTTTTGTGGAATACTGAGTGCTATAAATTTGTAATTTCATGATGCCATATTTAACCGTCATGGTAACTTCCTATGGGAATCAGTCCTCCATAACCGCCACCTTGTTCACTCCCATTTATTTCCTGAGTTATTCTGTTAATGAAAAAGAAAGGCTGCAATAATAAAACCTTACAGAAATACAAGAATATTTATTGGAAAAAAATAAAAGAAAAAGTTAGAAAAACAGTGTCGACACATTCTCTGTCCTGGCAGTTCAATTCGAAGTGGGAGCTGATGGGACACCGATACAAAGCCTGGTTCCTTCAGAATGGCAGAGGTGATTCAGATGTGTCAGTCCCTGTCTTTCTTTCGAAGCCTGTTTCTACTCGACATGCGGGAGGTACTTTTCTTGGTGGACATATCCACCACGGAGGCCTGTTCTCGAGATTCTAGCCGGGACAGAGCCCTAGATTTGTCCCCTTCTTTTTTCCCTCGACCTTTGTCAGCTTGGTTCGGAGCTGTTGGAAGAAAAAACGAACGGACAATAGAATCACTGTGAAGTGGTAATGAAAATAACATGCTTTTCGCCAATGATAGGAGATCTAAAATAAAATAAATAATGAATAATTTCTTTTAAGTTATTTTAACAACAACGAACATTGAAAATATGTGTGTAAAAGAGGTTTAGGATAGCAAGAAAAAAAAAGTAGTGATGACCTGTAGATGAAGGATGACCAATTAGAAGAGTGATCACTGTAGAGCAGCCCAAGTACATGTGGCTAAAATGACGGGCTGAAGGGATATGTACAGGTTCATAAGGCAGCCATGTTGGGGTAATCCACAGGGGATGTGTTTTGTTTGGCCCTTGCTAATCCGGATAATTGAGGGCCAAAATAAGAAGGCACCTCCTGTGGATTAGCCCAACGTGGCTGCTTTTTCGTTCAAATTGGAAATCAAATGCCAATCGCATGGGCATGACCAAATTAATGATATTATTCGCTCAATCATGATTGTGATGAACAAAAGTGGACACATCCAATACCGCCAACTAGCAGCCATATTGGAAAAATTTGATGCAATGACCTTGACCGTTGTCATGAAAAATACTACATTGTGCTAATTTAATTTTAAGACTAACATTTTTTTCTTGGCTTCTCTTTTTCACCCCCAGTAACCAGCAGTTGCAGTTTGTCTGCAAACAGAGATAAAAGTGAAGAAGTAAATTGCTGTAGAACAGTAATATTTATTTATTTATTTATTTACTGTGACATGATGTCTGGAATGTCTTTACTCGGCGTATCACTGTCAGCTTGTATGAGTCATCGTGGTAGAAATATAAACAGTTTCTACAATTCCCACCTTTACCCAATAAGATAACCTGTAGATAATATTTAAGAGTAGAATTTGGGAATGAAAGTTTACATGGAACTATATTCCAGTTTATTAGGAAGAGTTCACCATATTAATGTGAAGGAGTGAATGGACGTCTTGAAATACTGTACACTCCATTCAGCAGAGTTCAAAAAGTTTGAACAGTTCGATCAGATAGCTAAGAAATTTGGATAGTTTCTTGCCAAACTCACGTTCTAATGAAGGGAAGAGTTTCTCCCAGTCCGGTATCAATGGTGTCACTTTGGTTAACTTCTTGGTGGCATCCTCTAAAACAAAGGCGGTGTTAATTCAATTATCATTGGTTATACTATTAATTATGGCTGCCACGTACGATCCCATATTCATGTAGATAGTAAAATTTGTTGATAAGGAATAAAGCTTGAATTAAGCTACCGATTGATCAGCAACAAAACCAATATGGAACGTCGGATCAAAGTATTTGAATACAAAGAATGATTTCGTGTTCATAGTGCACGAGAAGGATCCTGATCCGGATTCACCCAGCTATGCTGTATTGAGAAATTTTTTTCCTCTTCTTGATTTGTTATAGGTTGTCTTACTCTTTTAGGTTGTCACAAGTTGTAACGAATAAGTCATTCTCGGGATGAGACTTCATCAAATTGAACTATACGAATGAAATCTGCAAAAGATACGTCTTGCATTTAGCCTATGCATAATAGTTTTGCATGGCAGACAAGTGTAGTGTCATGTCTAATGTCGAACCTGACGACTGATTCATTAACAATGCAGATAGGAGACTTCGACCATGAGACATACCGACCAACTTTCGATAAAATGTCTGAGTCGTGATTCCATAACTTGCCGACGTAGGCTACACTTGAAGAATTCTCAGAAATTGACGTCGCAGTGATATGTTAAGCGATCGAGAACTGCAATTCAAATTTAAAATACTAAAACCTGTCGGCTTGATATGAACAAATTTATAAACCGGTGTGAAGGCTAAGAATGTCCGGTGGCTGAGAGTGTCCGGCCCCTACCTTCTAACCCAGCTGTCTGTCCTTGGTTGTAAAAGAAAAGGATATGAAAAGGGACGCTAATCACCAGGACATTATTATCCATCACAGCGGCAGTGATTATGAGAAATTGATATTTAGAATATGAAACTAATATCTATTCGCATCTCTGAAAAAAACATTGACGAGTTTTACATTCAAGGTTTTGTATCAATTAATTTATTTCGAAAAAACTCAAACGCGTCAGTTTTGCTACCTTCCCGGTGTATTTCCTTTGAAAAGTTGCTACCAATAATTAATCCGTAACATGAAAAGATGCGTCAAACAATACAACTTCATTTCAGGATCGTACTTTAAGAAATTTCGTTAATTTAAAAAATTCAGTTCGGCAGAAACACGATTTTGCGAATAACTTTTGCAAAAAAATTTACTGCTGATGAAATTCTTAAACGCATAGTTTGGCCCTTTGGTGCAGGCATTCCATGTGAGAAAATGGAAAACAAAATAGAATTTTTGCCAGAATTCAACCATAGTCACTTTTTAGCCAATCTGATTAAAATTGACTTAATAACTCTATCGGACATGTCGCTAATTAAGATCTAGGACAGTCTGTATCTTAAATCTGTCGCGCATGTCAGACTGGCGACCAATCACAGTCCAACTTCAACGGGCGAATATGTGCCTATCCGATTATTTCTGTAGTGAACGAGGCACAGAAAAATCCAACCCAGGCGGCTGACGAAGTTCTGGCAAATCTGTCATTTAAAACAACTTTAAAAACACGATTTATTGCTCAAATCTTCACCTGCTATTAATATATGCCATATTTCCTCCATTTGGAGAAATTATCTCCCTTGATCGTCTCGTCGATCATCCGCCAGGTGGCGTGTTCTCTGCACATGCCCTTCCTCTTTTTCCTTTGCAGTCTTGGTAGCAAGACCTGTTTTGAGAGAGCTCCTGTAAACAGTAACTTTTGGTTGTTATAGACGCACCCTAGGGTTATTTTTTTCTCCCGTAACTTCATCATGGCTAACGTAGTCACCCAAACTATAAAGAATAGTAAAAGATGTGAATCATGTCGTCAGTTTTGGCCAGTTAAAGACTCGCATTTGTTTTGTTTCAAGTGCAGGGCACAGGTATGTTATAGACAAGTGACATGCCGCGAATGTGCAGACTGGGACGACGTGACCTGGCATAACTACGCTATGGCCCGGCGCAGCCAACTCCTGAGAGCGGCCGCTGACCTAAAAAAGAGTCCAGCTGAGAAACAACAAGCTATTCAGGCCCTCTTCAACGACTTGGCTGTGAATGAAGATTTTCTTTCACCGACTGCAAGCCCGTATATCCAGCCTAGCGGCACAGTCCTGCAGCCGGTTGAATCTTCGCAAGTCATTCAAGATATAGTACAGACCTGTGGAGACGGACTAGACACATCACGGACGCAAGGCACGGCTCCACGGTCCAGTTCAAGCTCGCCAGAAAAGATACAGTCACGGACTCGGCCCCAGAGCCCCGTTATAGGTACGGATCGGGCACAGACCTCGGATAACAGTTCCCGTTCATCCAAGTCTCCGCAACTCAAGAAGGACACGTCTACTAGCCGGGACCCGGCGAAGAGCCGTACCCCGGAGCCACATCTCGGAACGGTGGACAAGTCGACAGTCCGGAGCACAGAGCGGGACCATCAAGAGAAGTCAAGACACGGACTCGGACTCCGGAGCGGGACCTCGGCACCAGCACGGCACGGCCCCACACAAAACATCGGGAATCCGACTGCAGACCAGCACACCGGGACCATGGCCCCGGGACGTCACGGCCTTATGTAGAACACCGAGATCCCGATAAGCCACGGACCTACACGGAGCACCGGGATCCCGAAAAGTCACAGCCCCATACAGAGCGCCGGGACTCCGACGCCAGAGCACCTTGGACCCGACCATCGGAGCGAGAGGTTTCTTCCAGGAACAAGGCTAGAGTCCGGAGCCGTACCCCGGAGCCGAGGAAGTCACGGACCTATTCGGAACGGACTTATCCAGAACGCCGGGAGTCTACATTCGAGACATCACGGACTTATACGGAACGGACTCATCCAGAACGCCGGGAGTCGGCTTCTGAGACAGCTCGGACCCGTGCAACGGAACCGGAACCCGACACAACGGCAAGGAGATCCCGAAGACAGGGCCGTACACCGGAGTGATATCGGGATTTCAACTTTGACCGCCGACACCGGGAAAGAAGTAGAGACCGCCCTCGACGTCGAAGTCCAACACATAGTGCAGGTTATCGGGATTACCACGGCAGAGACCGCACTCCCGAACGATTCTACCCTCGACGTTACAGAAGCCGTTCCCCGGATCCCCATCAACACACACGCCGTACTTCGGATGTATCCAGGAACCGCACGGATTACGAGGAACGAAGATCAACCGACCATCGGCGTCGTTCTTCGTCAAGGACCAGAGAGGATCGGGAGCCCCGTAAGCCGGACCACCAGGACTCTCGGGTACAATCAAGACCTAAACAGGTACCCAGAGACGAACATGGACTCAAGGATCGGCCCTCCGGATCCGGATACGGACCTAAAGATCAGTCTTTACCTTCTAAAGTGCCTTCAAAGTCAAGCCTGGTCAAGGAGCACAGTCCCCTTCCGGCAGCACAGCTTCCTATGGTTGCAGTTGTTTCTTCGCCAGAGGTCCGTGATGTGGGACGATCCCATTCTTCCGGCGACACAGAGTCAAGCTCGGAGGACGAGGATCACCTACGACGCTCTGCCTCTACAGCATCCTCGTCTCATATGGATCCACCTTCCGGCCGTGAGGCGGAATCAGAGGAGAAGGACAAGGAGAAACTACCGTTTAAGACTAGGATGGCGGCAGTGTATGCGCTAGTTCCGGAAATGCCCAGACCTGTTGAGGGCGAGGAGAAGCAGTCTGATGATCCTCCACGGAAACGGAGAAGACTTACAGCGGCATCTCTTTATGGACTAAACAAGCCTTCTGAGGAGGACGTTGCAGTGACGTGTGCACCATCACCGGAGTCGATCAGATTGAACAACGTACTGGATCGACAGTTGAGGACCTTGTCTTCTCTCCAGAAACCCTGTCCTTTCAAGACTTACGTTCTTCATGGAGACAACCTACCTTTCAAGCCTCCAAAGTCCGACCCAGATCTGGACAGACTGTTGAATTTCACCAAGACGCCAGCAGTTGTACTTCAACAGAAACGAGCCTGTGCGGTGGAAGACATGATGCTGACGCAACACAGGATTACGTCGTACACCGACTGGTTCCTTACGGCGATGTCTAAGGTCATTCAAGATCCAGATGTAAAGCACAAGAATGGATCCCTGACTTTCTCCCGATCCAAGATGGACTTCCTTATCGCCTTCATCGACTTTGAACAAGTCCAACGCCCATGTAATGAAGACGGGGGCCTTTACTTATGCCACTATGGTGCAAGCCCGACGGGCGGGATACCTTAAACACCCCAAGTCCGAAGTGTTGGAGTCCGTCAAGAAAGAGTTGGCACAACAACCCCTGTCGTCCAAGTCCCTTTTCAACAAGGCCATTTCCACAGTCATGCCTACTGTTAATGATGAAAAGACTTCCCGGATCATCGGGGCCCTGGCTCAACGCTCCTCTGGAAAAGGCAAAGGCAAGGGCAAGGGCAAGTCGAGCAGAGGAGGTCGCACCGGACAGTCTTCCCGCCAGAACTCGGGCAACTTACCCAGGCAAGACAACCAGTCTACTTTTCGCCCTTACGGAAAAGGACAGTTTCGTGGCAGAGGAGGAAAGTCTTCCGACTGGGGCAAAGGAAAGCCCGACCGTCGGATCTGACGGTCCCCAGCCTCATCTTCTAATCAATCATCCTTTCATCCTTCCCAAGTTTCAAGTCTTCATTCATCCGGTTGTAGGCGGACGTCTACAGATCTTCTGGCGGAACTGGAAGCTTATTACAGACGACAAGTGGGTCACCAGATCACTCAGAGATGGAGTTTTCCTCACGTTTCTCGAGTATCCCAAGCTTATCACCAGACCCAAGCCATCACTCCTTCCAGTTCGTCCGGAACATGTGCAGACCTTAGTGGAATCAGTGCAAGTTTTATTGGACAAGGGCGCCGTCCGAGAGTTACCCGTGGAAGAAGAAAGTGTGGGGTTTTACAGTCCTGTCTTCCTCGTTCCCAAGAAAGGCACAGACCAACTCCGCATGATCATAGACCTGCGGCGACTCAACGACACTCTAGCGCCACCTCCACATTTCAAGATGACATCAGTCCCATCGTTACGGTCCCACCTACAACCGGAGGACTGGATAGCTTCCATCGACCTCCAGGACGCCTATCTTCATGTTCCCATACATCAGCATCATCGCCGGGAGACGATTCGAGTGGCAGGTTCTACCGTTCGGCATCTCGATCGCTCCTTGGTGCTTCACAAGAATCACATCACCAGTCATGGTGTTTTTTCACCTGAGAGGTATAAACATAGAGGCATATATCGTCGACATCCTTGTTTGGGGGTCAAGAAGTTGGTACTCAAGTCCCAGATACAGTTCATCATCCAAGATCTCAAGTATCTCGGATTCATACCACATCCAACGAAGTCGGAACTCGAGCCCGCTCAGAGACGACAATACATCGGGGCAGTATTCGACACACAGAAACAGATAGTCCTGCCCCCAGAAGATCGTTGGACAAAAAATTCAGCTCATCATCCCAGTCACAGCCCTTACGTCTTTGGCAAAGCCTGATGGGATTATTGACATCCACTCAAGACCTGACGCAATACGGACGACTTCAGTTACGACCACTACAGTTTCATCTGCAGCCGTACCTGCGAGCTTCGGCCATCAACCCCCAGGTCCCGGTTCCTCAGCATCTGCATCAGTTCCTGGGATGGTGGCAGTCGAGGAGAAATGTGATGTCCGAGATTCCACTCCGTTGGACACAGCCGGACATGAACCTTTTTTCCGACGCATCACTCACAGGCTGGGGAGCTCACGTGGGAGACTTAAAGATATCCGGCAGGTGGTCTCCACAACAGAAAACACAGCACATCAATGTACTGGAAATGGCAGCAGTGAACATGGCAGTCGCCCACTGGAATTCTCAGCTGTTTTCGGCAAGTCACTCCTGGTCGCCATAGACAACACGACAGTAGTGAGCTACATCAACAAGTTGGGGGGGATGAAGTCCCGGCTGTTGTTCCATTAGACGTGGACACTCTTCACCTGGGCACAGACTCATCGATGCCAGATCCGAGCATGGCATGTACCCGGACACTTGAACGTCGTTGCAGACAGTCTTTCACGACCGGACAAAGTCTTACAGACGGAGTGGCATCTCCATACAGAGGCTTTCCGTCAGGTGGCATCGATCTGGGAACAGCCCCTAGTAGACCTATTTGCGACAAGGGACAACGCTCAGCTACCGATCTTCGTCAGTCCGATACTCGACCCACAAGCCTGGGCAGTCGACGCGATGTCTATCAGCTGGGACAACCTGATCGCCTACGCATTTCCACCGATAGCTCTTATACAGGCGGTCTTGACCAAGATAACAGAGCACAACGGCCTTATCCTGCTCGTAGCACCGTGGTGGCCGCATCGCCCGTGGTTCCCGTCATTAGTCCGACTTCTGACCGACTTGCCTTGTCAGCTGCCCCCATGGCACCGGCTACTAGACCAGCGACACGGCATACTGCACCACGATCCACAGTGGCTCAACCTTCACGTCTGCAGACTATCAGGGACTCCCTAGCAGACCAAGGCTTTTCAAGACCTGTTACAGAGGCGATGGCGACGGCAAACAGATCATCCACCTCTCAACTGTACCAATCCAAGTGGTCTTACTTCTGTACTTGATGTGGGACCAGAGACATCGATCCCAACACTGCCTCTGTTCCAATAATAGCTGATTTCCTATTACATCTGCATCAAGATAAGGAATTCAAGCCAAGCACCATAGAGGGATACCGTTCAGCACTATCCAGAGTCCTAAAGTTGACTTCAGGAATCGACATCGGACAGGATTCTAACATCTCGGCTCTTCTCCAGTCTTTCGCCTTACAGTCTCGCCGGACACGACAATTACTACCAAAATGGGATCTAGGAGTGGTGCTGAGTGCTTTTCTATGCCCACCATTTGAACCGTTACAATCGGCTACAATCAAGGCCCTGTCCTACAAGACAGTCTTCCTAACAGCGTTCGCTCTAGCCACTAGGGTATCGGAGCTTCACGCATTGGAGCGCAGTTCCCTGACATGGACCGCAGGTTGGAAAACCATATCTTTTCGCCCGATCCCGGAATTCATCGCCAAGAATGAATCCACACATCAGGGACCATGTGCCCAGAGACTATATCAGATCCCAGCACTTACAGACTTCGTGGGTCCGCTGGAAGATGACAGACTCTTATGTCCAGTTAGAGCCCTACGATGCTATTTACAGAGGACAGACCCTACTAGAGGCTCCAGACGTCTCCTGTTTTTATCTCTACAGCCAGGAGCATCTGCGGACATTACTAAGAACACAATTGCAGCCTGGCTGAGGGAGACAATACACTGGACCTATCAACTCGCCATCGATGCTCCTCCCCTTTTGTCAAAGGCATCATCTCACGAAATTAGAGCTATTGCAATGTCCTGACCGCTTTGGAAAAACTTGTCACTGGACGATATCGTCCACGCCTGTGCCTGGACTGTCAACTCAACCTTCGCTGACTTCTATCTTAGAGACATGTCTGTACAAACAGATAGGGTGACTACGTTGGGCCCCTTAGCTGCAGCCCAGCGTATAGTCCACTAGTTCTATCAAGAAAAAGAAGGGGGGGGGGGGGCGCCGCTCAAGCAAGCAAGATCCCGACAATTCGGTAAGTATAGAAGCAGACCATGTCAGAGACGAAGGGATTTCAAGGCATCACGATGGCATCTGGTTATCCGGCTAAGTATACGAGCAAATGGTCGGTGCAATATCCACCTCTCGCCGTATTACTTGTAATTCCTTGAACTCCCTACACCTCTATACGACACGGGAATTATCAGGATATTACTAGGCATATCAGATTTAGAAAATCAGAACAAGGCGTGCTCCGCTCAACCCAAAGACAAGACACAAGGCCGGCTACCCAACCTCCTCTGTTGGGAGTCTGGCATATATTGATAGCAGGTGAAGATTTGAGCAATAAATATGAAACATTTAAAAACAATGTTGGTATTTATTATCAAATCAAACCTGCTATCAATCTTGATTTGCCCAACCCATCCTCCCCACTTTGCTACGGCCTTGACTCAAAACACGTCTTGCACAGCATGGGAAAAAGAGGAAGGGCATGCGCGGAGAACACGCCACCTGGCGGATGATCGACGAGACGATCAAGGGAGATAATTTTCTTTGCAGGAGATCTCCAAATGGAGGAAATATGGCATATATTGATAGCAGGTTTGATTTGATAATAAATACCAACATTGTTTTTAAATGTTTCATATTTGCCGAAGTGCTTGCTCTCCATGAGCAATCACCGAAGATTATTATTTGCTCGGATAGGCACCTTTTCGCCCGTTGAAGTTGAACTGTGATTGGTCGCCAGTCTGACATGCGCGACAGATTTAAGATACAGACTGTCCCAGATCTTAATTAGCTACATGTCCGATAGAGGAGCGGTTATTAGGTCTGAGTTTTAATCAGATTGCTTTTTAGCTAAAAGCGGAATTCCAGGAAATGTTTTGCGTATTATAGAATTTTAACTATCTCTGGATTTGAAGCGGCATTTATACCGATATTTTTTCATCAAAAATATTCACTTCACTACCGGAATTTTGAAATATTCGTTAAAAAACGCTTGCATGGGGTTGACCCTATAATCTGTAATATATCTGGTGGTTCTATTTCTAAGTCATGTCGATTTGCTGGTAAATGGACGTCATTCAACGCGACTTCGGCCAAAAAAGGTACTTCATAGTTTACATGACTTACTCTCCACTTGTACAGGGATGTAGGTAGTCCGATGTTCCACACAGCCAGCCACGCTTTCCATCGTCTCCTTATCCGGGATATTAGCCAATTGACCCTGCTCGTCACAGAAATCTATCACCGCTAAATACATGGAATATCAAGTGATGTATTAGAAGGATATGTGACTATAGTTCTGTACAATGATGATGGTGTTCTGGTAGAAAGAAACTTTGTTACAGGTGTTTGTACACAGAAAAACACCAGCGGAATATTCCTCAACATAACTAAGGAATATTCCTTACCATGTTAATGAATTTCCTTAACATGCTACGGAATATTCCTTATTGAATTTTAAGGAATATTCCGCTGGTGTAAGAGTGGGGGAATATTCCTTAAATTTTTAAAGAATTTTTTTTTTTGCAGTGTAGAGTACCCGAGTCTAGTAAACATGAAAGAGTTATGTTGGACATTGAGGCCGATTTTGCGGCCCCCATTGCAAAACATGTAACTCAGAAAATACCATTCTCTCTCAAAAGAAAACAATTCGTGCCAGGAACGCCTTTTTTTATCAAGCTAATTTTGTTATGTAGGGGCCTACTTAGATTCAATAATTGTCACGAAATTTCTTTGATTATTTCTTGATTGCAACCATGCTTGTTCCTCAAACCTGACATGCTTGAGCTATGTACATGTATAACACACTTTCATTTGAGAGTCCAGACATTCCACCATTCATGTGAACAAATTGCACTCAACATGGAATAATTAAATTCACACTACCAAATAGTTCACCATCTGTTAGTTTTGAGACCCATTTCTACAGTATCAGTACTGTGTTACTATCTGTAGCAGTTGAAACCCAGTAAAACTTAAACAATTAAAACCAGTAAAGAAATTTGTCTGTTGAATAACAGAAAATATGGTATGGAGATTTGAATGAGTAAACTACTAAACAGCTTACATGATACCAACAAAATGTCCCAACACAAGCTGATAAATTCCTTGGGTGGCTTGCATGATGGCTTTGTTTCACCCTCAGTAAACTTTTATCATTGTTGCTCACACAGACTAATCTGAAGGATGATACCACATCTTTCTTTCTTCTGCTGGGTTATTGCACCAGGCTGACTTAATTGGTTGATGTAGGATATTTCACCACCAGTGGGCAATTTGACCTGAATTTAAAGCCTGATGTGGTCTGTGATGAAATGTTTGGATGTGAAATAGGATACACGTTAAAGGCCACAGTTTACATATATCTATAACAATATACTGAATTGTGTGTATTGAGGATGGCAAGTTGGTAATAGCAGTGTAGATAAATGCACTAACAAATGATGGAAAATTAGCATTTCCTATTTCATAAAAACAATTACGGATGGCATATCCCACCAGATTTTGTACATATATACAGTGAAACATACAGCCAAGGGTTCCCGATGGGCATGACAGTGCACTCGCTGAGCCATCAATAAATAATTATAAATCAAATCTTCATCAGAATTCGGTCAGCTCAGAACTGGTAACGATGGCCTAATGCACGTTCATGCCAAAAATCAAGGTTCTAATGTCAACGGTTCTCCTTATTTTGCCGACGAAAGGATTCGGATGGACTGACTGACTCACGGACTCACTCATTACCGGACAATTTACGATCTGTAGCCTACTTCGTAGGAACATGTACAAGGTGCTTGAATTCAAAGAGCACCTGGTGAAGGAGCATGGAATTAACAAGAAAGTCTCCAAAGGATTGTATGACCAGGATTGATTTGCGATGTAATTTTGAGGATTTGGTACTCTGAGGTTTTGGACTCAAAAGTTGAGCTCCCGAGAAATTAAGCCACATTTGCTTCTGATAGGCTGAAAATCCGTACTTGTATGAGAGGAGTGAAAAGTGCAAGGCATTTCAGCGCAAATATGTTGACGCTCGGTTTGTCTCAAAACTCTTATTCCTTCCATTCGAACTACTAGGTTTTCACCCGTGACCAGGAAAAGGCGAAGTCACCGGTACTCTGAAGTAAAAAATCCCTAAGAAAACCTCAATATGCCATGGAATATTCCATGGCACCTGCGAAAAGTTCCTTGAATTCCATTAAGGAATTTTCCATAGCATGTTAATGGTATGAAACATTCCTTGCTGTGTTTTGGAATATTCCACTGGTGCTGTAGTGGAGGAATATACCATAAAGTTTATTAACAGAAGTTCATTAATGAATAACGTTCTTAGTGTACCGCTGTGACATATCTTTTCAACGTGGAGTAACTCTGTGTATTTATCAATAGAACGATAACATGTATACAATGATGGTAGGACCCTGGGACCCAATCACGAGTAATAGCTGATGTTTCTGTATCCCCGATTCCGAAGAGCTGCGATTGTCGGACGTAAGCGATGGCTCAAAGTATTGAAAATGCTCCTGGAATGGTGGGTCTCATTCGAAACACCAATGCCCGATGTCGCCAGTATAAACACTTAGTTGTGAACATATAGATCAAACATAATGGGGGTGGGGACGGCCAACATGCGCATTTACTGATAATGATTAAAGGAAAACCTGCAATGGTGTAGGGGAACGTACCTTCTGTGTCCAAACTGCACATTTCCTTGACATAATCCATGAAGTTTTTAGCGGCGCATGCCGGATTGAGTAGTAGTGTGTTACAGGCTGAAAAGACAAAATAAAGTTAAATATGAAAATATGTCTGAGAACAAGTGGCCGTTATGGAATTTCAAGCGAGGACATATAATCCCCTCTCGCACACAAACACGTAGCTTCCCAAGCTTGAAACGAGACCTTCGAATGTTACTTTAGCGATTTCTAATTAAAAAAAACAACAATCGCGGCATGTAAGTTTCGCGAGTGTCAAAATAATCCATTACTGGCAGTTCAACTTATGTTAGTAGTAGTAAAAGGGGATATTCGCGCACATTGATCTGGGCTGGAGGTCAAGGCTGTTATAGTTCCGGCAAAGGTCACGCGACCGGAAGTGACCATTTAAGGGTATGGCCATACATACAGCGAGAGAAGGGAAGGGACGTGAACACATGGATCACGAAAAGGATAAAAGGGGTCAAAGTTTACTCAGTCGATTAAATGCTAATTGACATCTCCGTGCATGTTCCAATCCTACCTTGCCCCAGGCCCTTCACTGTTGTGGACATAGCCATATCGGTGTCGTAATGATCTATAAATATCGATGATGTAATTATCTGTAAATAGAACAGGCTTTTTTCCCAGCAAAACCAACGTAGTGTCCCAGTGTAGAGTGATGACGTAATGATTTGTAAATAGAACTGATGTAATGATCTATAAATAGAACAGGGGTTTTTTCCCCAGCAAAACTAGAGCGTAGAGAGATGACGTCATGATTTATACAAAGCACAGGCTTTTCCCAGCAAAACCCCAGTACAATGTCCCAATTAGTACAGAAAGATAGCATTATCGTGTACGTTGGGGCGTGTTTGGACTACCCGTGCTCCTAATGGGCCGCTATTTTACCGGCCGGGTAGACTAATGTGACGTCATCAGTAGTAAAGAAAGCGTATTTAGAGTCCAGTTATTTAAAGTTCTGTTGCCCCCCTTTTTATACGCCCGCCCAAAAGGCGGACGTATTATGTGATGGCGGTTTCCGTCCGTCTGTCCGTCTGTCTGTCTGTCCGTCTGTCCGTCTGTCGTGTCCGGTCTATATCTGGGGCAGTTTCCTATCCACAGCTCCAATTTTTGGTGAGTGGATACCCTACGGGGAGAGGATGTGTCGCGTACCAAAATGAAGGTCGAGGTCACAGGTCAAAGGTCACTGGCCTAAAAAACAGGAAATCACTGAAGTGTTCGTGTCCGGTCTATATCTGTGAACGTTTTCTATCCACAGTTGCAATTTTTTGTGAGTGGATACACCAGGTGGAGACGATGTGTCGTGTACCGAAATTGAGGTCGAGGTCAGAGGTCAAAGGTCACTGTTGCCAAAAATCAGGAAATCATTGATCGTTGACAGTTTTCTATCTACAGTTCTAATTTTTGGTGAGTGGATGCCCTAGGGGGGAACGATGTGTTGCATATTTAATGTAGGTCAAGGTCAGAGGTCAAAGGTCAGTGTGATTGAAAAATCAGGAAATCGTTAAAAATTTCTAATTTTTTGTGAGTGGATTCAATAGGCGGAAATGAAGTGATGCATACCAAAAATTAGGTCAAGGTCAAAGGTCACTGACCCCAAAATTAGGATATTATTAAAAATAACATTTTTTTTGTGTCAGTAGATACATTAGGGGGACACAATGTGTCACATAACAAAATGTAGGTCAAGTTCAAGGTCACTGTGACCCCAAAATCGTGAAATTGTTAAAAATCATGATTTTTTGTGTCCATTGAGAAATTAAGGGGAGACGGTTTGTCATGTACCAAAATTTAGGCCAAGGTCAAAGGTCAAGGTCACTGTGACCCCCAAATCAGGAAATCATTAAAAATCATGATTTTTTGTGTGCATTGATAGATTGAGGGAAGACCATGTGTTGTGTACCAAAATTGAGGTCAAGGTCAAAGGTCAAGGTAACTGTGACCCCAAAATCAAGAAATCATTAAAAGTCACATTTTCATATGCCTGTCGAAGACGAGGTCGTGTAATGAGATGTTGCGTTCTGTCCATTCATCCATTAACATTTGTTGTCCATGCGATAGCTCTAGTTTCAAGATATGGATTGGTACCAAACTTTGAGTATACCTTACTCGCATGGCAAAGTGGAGCCATACATATGAGATCAATTTGTCAAAGGTCTAGGTCACAGTCCCCCAAAACTGAATCAAGCTTTAATAGCTGACTAAATGTGTTGGAATATTGTTGGAATATTCAAAGTTCTTTTCCCTGCATTTATATGGTATTGTCCTGTGGAGTTATCTCCCATGTTTGAAACGCTTCATTTAGTTAAACTGTTGTGAAATAAAAACCATGCATTTACTAATTTAACGGGAAGAGGAGTCCTTTATGAACTTCACACCTGTTTATTAACTCAAGAACAAAGGTTTACTTCATCACTTTCTTCTTCCTTCATGAAAAATTCTCTCGTCTGAAAGGAATCCATTTGCAGGAAAACTACTATTTTCTTGTGTTTGACTATTGTCGATTTCAGTGTGGGATATGTGAGCTCTCAGCTCTTGCTTCAAGGTCAACTAGTTACCAAGAGTTAAGCTCATTTTAGTTTATCATTCAATATAAGATGTGATATATGTTACATTCTCAGGAGCACAAAATTGTAGACCTTTCTCTGGATTGCTAGATCAATTGGAATCAAGGCTATTAAACAACTTTGAAATTTGAACCAATGTAACTCCAGATATACGGGCGTATATTGAAGCCCCTTGGGCTCTTGTTGATAATGCGGTAAGGCTTTGCGATAGGGCGTTAAGGTGTTATGCTGGGACGTTAAGGCACTAAGATAAGGCGTTAATGTAGGGCGTTAAGACCTTATGCTAGGAAGTTAAGGCGTTAAGATAATGTGTAATGGTAGGGCGTTGAGGCGTTACTGTCAAACTCCACAAAGGTCATGGGGTAAATATACCGGGTTTTCTATTTTCTCTACTAATAAAGGAGCAACTGGACTTTAAATACGCTTCCTCAACTACTGATGACGTCATTTTAGTCTACCTCACACGGTACAATAGCGGCCCATTAGAAACAGGGATAGTCCAAACGCCCTGCGTACACGATAATGCCATCTTTCTATACCACTCCCCGATCTAGTGAGGAACACAAAGGACGTTCAAACCATGTACAGTGTATTTGAATGACCGCCTAGACAAAAAAACAAAACAAAACAAAAACTTTCTGAGGTATAAAATAAATCCGCATTTTTTTTAGATTGAGACTTCCTAGGGTATAAACTCCTGCCCATTTTGCTTTTTAAATTATATAACAGTGAGACTGCTGGGGGTGTAAATATGCCCCTATTTATAAATAGGCCATCGATCTGCGCTGGAACATTGTTCGGGGGGTTTGCTGGGAAAAATCCTGTTCTATTTATAGATCATGACGTCATCGCTATACGCCGGGAAATTGTACAGGGGTTTGCTGGGAAAAATCCTGTTCTATTTATAGATCATGACGTCAGTTCTATTTATAGATCATCAAGTCATCGCTCTACATCGGGACATTGTACGGGGTTTTTCCTAGGAGAAACACTGTTCTATTTGTAATCATTACATCATCGCTATTCATAGATCATTACGACATCGATATTTGCTATGCCTACAACCTTGAAGTGCCTGGGGCATGTAGAATTGGGACATGCACGGAGATGCCAATTAGCACTGAAGTGACTAAGTAACTTTGACCCCTTTTACCCTTTTCGTGATCCATGTGTTTACGTCCCTTCCCTTCTCTCGCTGTATGTATGGCTATACCCTTAACGGGGCAAAGGTAGGATTGATCTCGAAGGTCAATCGCCTTTCGTACATTCCCAGAGATGACCGAACATTCTCGATGATTCAGGCGAAGCGACTGCCCCCAACAGATGCTCTCATCCGGAACTATTTTTTGCCGCCGAGTCTAATCAGCAGAACCAGAAGTGGCCGCATCACCGGCGTCGTCAAGGACTATTTTTTTGTCCACGCAGGCTTATCCCTGGAATCGGAAGTTACCGTATCACCGTCGTAAATGACTGCCGCGGCGCGGAGGAATACATCCCCGGGGGTTACTTCCGTCACGTGACCTTTGTCGGAACTATGACGGCCTTGATCTCCGGCCCGGAGATGTTAATGTGCGCGAAGATGCCCTTTTCTTACTACCGATGTCATCTGGGAAAAAATCAAACCATGTCTAAAAGGGGCATTCACCAGGAACGGAATAACCAACAAAGTCAGGTGTTAACGCAGGGCCGTTACCATGCAGTGTCCATTCTATGGGTGTTTGCATCATCTCAAGCCATGGTTCGTCGAACAAAGCCATACCATGACAGAAATCGGGTTTACCATAACGGAGACCAGTCGTTATATTTTGGAGTTCCGAATTACATTCGTGACCTCATAACCACTCCGAATATAAGGAGATAATATAACGACAAGACCGTTACCAGATGCAGTAGGTTGACAAAAGACGTCTGAAGTCTTAGAACCGATTTGTCAATCACTATTCGGACACGTTACGATCATGCAATTCATTTGACAACGGTATTATTAGGCTATATCCGCCCATTGGTGGTGCCAAATGCAGAACATTTTGAAATCTGGTTTCTGGACAATAAAAGGTTTATTTTAGTATAACCTCGTCACTAGATGTCGCTTGGGATCGCGTTTCATATATGCCCAAATACGTGGCACCGCCTGGGACCAACTTGAAATGTGATGTGCTACCTTAACCATATCGGCGCTCTCTTATTTGAGAATACATGCAGTTCCTCGCAAGATTGGGGTGAATTGTGGAGAGGGATGTTGTCTGGCATTCACGACATTTATTATTCTGAGATGTCCAGTTTCACACATGACTCGATACAGTTTAACACATGACCCGATACAGTATAACACATGACCCGATACAGTTTCACACATGACCCGATACAGTTTTCGATCCACAGTAATTATGGGTCGGATGGAGATCATGGCATCTGTAATTATGATAGAAATAAAAGCAAGCATTAGAAACGCATGAAAAGAATGACGACATAAAAACTCCTAGTTGCCAATGAGAACTTGAATTACCAGAGTCGGGGCCCCGCGGGGCTCCCGGAAATTGACTTGGGGTATTGTCAAGCACACCAAGGTCATGGTAACAATAAGCTAACTGGGGCACCTGTGGGGTTTCCAGGTGTGAAAAGGAATAGGGCACTACCCGGGTGAAAAAAGGAATAGGACCCTACCCGTGGGGTTTTCGAGTATGAAAACGAATAGGACCCAAATCGTCGTGACTGAAACAAAGCGACGTTAAATTATACGGTCTCACTCACTCACCAGAGTCGGTATCCTGATTTTTCTATTCGTCGCGATCAAGATCTATCCGCCTGTAAACCTTTTTTTCTCTGTACGGTCATGCACCGACTGTCTGTGTAGGATCCATGGTACGATATGTCCAGATCACGGATTGGTACCAAGCTTTGGGTACATGGCAGTGTGACTATGCGTCACAGGACCTACGAAGTAAGGTAGGCATTAGGACAGGCACTGAGCTCTTGGCAATCCCACCCCCCCTCCCCCCCACCCCCAAGTTGAAATCCTGCCTATATTAAGATGGGCACATGCAGCCCAAGTCAGAATCACCAGAGATTTTCATCAAAAATCACCAGAAATTTTCGATTAAAACAGTATTGAATATTTTGTTGAAGATTAAAAGTGATGGGATTGAATGAATAGTTTACCAGGTACTGTGCTGATGTGAATCTGTGACACACCAACATACTCTGTGGCAGTGATTCTGTGACACACCAACACACTCCGTGGCAGTGATTCTGTATCCCTTAATCAAGGAATCAAAATTTGAAATGACAAGAAAAATTTAGACATAATTACACATGTAATGTTTTTGTTTAAATTATATCCCAGTGTGATATATAGTCAATATTCAAGAAGTACAATCAAAGTTACTTTATCTAGTTAAATTCTACCCAAAGAAAATAAATTAAGACCCTTTAAACATGCCGTCAATGCCAGATGTTGAGTTTTATACAGCTGTAGATCAGGGCTCTGGGTGCATATATCATGTTTCCATACCCTTAATGCACACAACAGCGGCAAAACAAAGCCTCCTTGAACAACCTATCTTTATACAGGAAATTCTTAACCCAGAAAATACCATTATCTCTCAAAAGAAAACAATTTACGTCAGGAAGGCCTTTTTTATTAAGCTAATTTGGTTAGGTAGGGGCCTACTTAGATTCAATAATTGTCATGAAATTTCTTTGGTTATATCTTAATTGCAACTATGTTTGTTCCTCAAACCTAACATGCTTGAGCTATACATGCTTGAGCTATACATGTATAACACACTTTCATTTGAGAGTCCAGACATTCCACCATTCATGTGAACAAATTGTACTAAACATGGAATAATTAAATTCACACTACCCATTTCTACAGTATCAGTACTATGTTACTATCTGTAGCAGTTGAAACCCAGTAAAACTTAAACAATTAAAACCAGTAAAGAAATTTGTCTGTTGAATAACAGAAAATATGGTATGGAGATTTGAATGAGTAAACTACTAAACAACTTACATGATACCAACAAAATGTCCCAACACAAGCTGATAAATTCCTCGGGTGGCTTGCAGGACAGCTTTGTTTCACCCTCAGTAAATTTTATCATTGTTGCTCACAGGCTAATCTGAAGGATGATACCAGATCTTTCTATGTTCTGCTGGGTTATTGCTTCAGGCTGACTTAATTGGTTGATGTAGGATATTTCATCATCAGTGGCAATTTGACCTAAATTTGAAGCCTGCATGATTTGGTCTGTGATGAAATGTTTGGATGTGAAATAGGATACACGTTAAAGGCCACAGTTTACATATATCTATAACAATATACTGAATTGTGTGTATTAAGAATGGCAAGTTGCCTGGTAATAGCAGTGTAGATAAATGCACTAACAAATGATGGAAAATTAGCATTTCCTATTTCATTATCCCATCACGTTTTGTACTGTGTTATATATACAGTGAAACATACAGCCAAGGGTTCCCAATGGGCATGACAGTGCACTCGCTGAGCTATCAATAAATAATTAAAAAATCAAATTTTCATCAGAATTCGGTCAGCTCAGAACTTGCTGGTAACAATGCCCTAATGCACGTTCATGCCAAAAATAAAGGTTCTAATGTCAATGGTTCTCCTTATTTTGCCGACGAAAGGATTCGTATGGACTCACTGACTCATTACCGGACAATTTGCGATCTGTAGCCTACTTCGTAGGAATATCGTATACCCATGGTGCAAAGAGGAACCACATTAATTCTGAGGTTAAACGATCAGAGGTCAAGGTCACTGTGGGCGAAAATCAGTAAATCATTGAAAATTAATGTTTATTCTACAAATTACAGCTCAGAGATGTGGATTGTGATGACGAAGAAGAAATCTATGGACTTACCCCTATTTTGACCAAAGTATATTGTCTGCGTGGCCCGTCGGTCCGCCTCTCCGTCTTGCTTGTTTACACAATATATCTTAAGAATTACTGCCAGGTTTTCCAATTTCATATAACAAATGCAACTGTTGATGGGTCAGAAGCAAATTGAAGATGACTGACCTTGGCCTATTTTATCACTGTCAAATTATTGTATTGGTGTATATTGAAGCCCACGAGGCTCTTGTTCTCCTATATAAACGCATGGCCGATTCCACTGTAAGTAGTAGTATAAACCCCGAAAAGGTCGCATTTTGCCGGGGGAGGTAACTCTTGCATCCGACAGGTGGCGTTCTAGTGGCGGTTATGGATTGCATCAGAATTGGCTGGTTGCCAAGTTTTGACCACTATAGGTCCGTTAACCTTTGACCTTGTATTCCTCCGCGGTGATGCGGTCATGTCTGGCGGTGATGCGGTCACGGGAGAAAGCTTCCGCGGAGAAAAAGTAGTCCCCAAATTTGAAATACGCTGCATGGTCCGATTGGGTCGTATGAGGTATCAATGTGAAGCATTCGTGAAGGGCATCTGATGGGCTGGGTGCGGGGTTGAAATAGCGTCATTTTGCGCATGCGCGGTGGACCAAGGGTATGGAAATAGACGTTTTGGGGTCTAGGGGAGCCACTAATGGTCCAATTGGGTCATATGAGGTATCAATGTGAAGCCTATGTGAGGGGGCATCGGACGGGTGGGTGTGGGGTTGGAATATCGGCATTCTGCGCATGCGCAGTAGACCAAGGGTATGGAAATAGACGTTTTGGGGTCTAGGGGAGCCACTATTGGTTCGATTGGGTCATATGAGGTATCAATGTGAAGCCTATGTGAGGGGGTCCGCCTGGACTAGTATCTCGGCCGTTGTCAACATTCTGCGCATGCGCAAACAGGGAATTGTGGGAAAAGGGTATGCAAATAGACGTTTTGGGGTCTGGATGGGCCACTTGTGGTCCTATGGAGTCGTATGAGGTATCAATGTGAAGCCTATGTGAGGAGGCAGCCGACGGGATAGGTGTGACGTGGAACTCACGTCATTCTGTGCATGCGCAGTAGACCAAGAGTATGGAAATATACGTTTTGAGGTCGAGGTGGGCCACTATTGGTCCTATGGAGTCGTATGAGGTATCAATGTGAAGCATTCGTGAAGGAGCATCTGACTGGGTGGATGTGGGGTAGGAATATCGTCATTCTGCGCATGCGCGGTGGACAAAGGCTATAGAAATAGACGTTTTGGGGTCTGGGTGGGCCACTAGTGGTCCTATGGAGTCGAGTGAGGTTTCAATGTGAAGCCTACGTGAGGGGGCATCTGCCTGGACTAGTGTGTCGTCCGTGTTCAACATTCTGCGCATGCGCAGACAGGGAATTGTGGGAAAAGTGCATTGCAGTGAACGTTTTAGGATATAGGGGAGCCCCTAATGAGCCGATGGAGCCGTATGAGGTATCAATGTGAAGCCTATGTGAGGGGGCATCCGCCTGGACTAGTGTCTCGGCCGTTGTCTACATTCTGCGCATGCGCAAACAGGGAATTGTGAGCAACGCCCGCCATCACCAAGCTCAACGCTTCAACGCCCTGGTGAATTAGCCCAAAAGCTCTGATTTTCATGGAATTGTCACTAATTCATTGGAAATGCAGTGACGCCCGTCAACGTCCGCCTTAACGCCCTAGCATAGCGCCTTGACGCCATGATATAGACAAATGAGAGAAGAACAAGAACAACAAGAATGAGAGAACAACAACAACAACAACGAGTTTTTTTCATATAGTTTATTTTCCCCTCCATCATAACATACCCACGCTGGGGGAGCCGCGTTGGATATGTTTACAATTCAAGAATACTCTTGTCCAATCAGAGACCGCCATTTGGTCCTGCCATATTCGTTCTTGCCCGTTAGATGTATTCTCGGCTGCACTTGTCCAATCAGAAGCCGTCCTTAAGAAAGTCCCATCTTCGGTCCTGTTCGCTCTCATCCGTTTGTTCTAATCGTTGTCGGTCAGGCCTGGATATTCGTCTGGCAGCATATCCTGAAACAGTTGTTTGCGCATTCTAATCGCATTTTCCAGGGCCTCGGTGGGGGGTAACCCCATAGCCTCTTCCAAGTGACGCTTGGCCTTCATGATGGACCTGTGCGTGGGGTCGCCTTTCATTTCAAGCGGTAGTAAGGTATACTGTTCATAGATCGCCATGGCTGTTTTCCTGATGCGGGGCCGCATTTCGGTGTACGCCTGTTATCCTGTCCCGCGTCCTCGATCGCTTCAGCGTGAGTATTGATAGCTGCTGTCACAATACGATCCTAGAAGGTAGGTTCTGCCTCACTTTCCTGGGATGTAGGCTGACTATCTGAGGTCAAGCTCTCCATATCAGTAGATAGACTGTCAGCAATCTTGGATTCGGTATCAGTCGATACACTCTCATCGATCTCTGTATCAGCATCCGATTCAACGGACTCCTCGGCGTCTTCAATCCCATGTATATTTTTCTGGTGTCGCATCACATCGTAATGTCTGGTGAACGTGCGTTCACACTCAGAACAAGTATAAGCCATGTTGGCGGTTGAACGTCGACTGTGCGTGTTTTGGGAATACACTCGCTTTCATAGACAGTAACGCCCGCCAACGCCCACTGTTACGCCTTAACGCCCTATATGTACGCCTTAACGCTCGTCTCAACGCTTTAACACACTTTCTTAACGCTTTAACGTCGTTTAATGATGCGTTCAAACAAATGTTGCTTTTGTGCTATTGCTCTGACATACGCCGCTTTCCAGTTCATGCCCGAGGTTTTCAACATCGACGCTGTTCTTTCGATTTCCATATGGACTGGGTCCTTGTCCAACAATTTCATATGGGTCACGAGGTCGACATACTGCTGACGTAAAGCCCGTCGTAGTCTGGGTGCCAATCTGTTATGGGCTAAAATTTCGGCTTCTTTTTTCGAATATCCTTTGTGTTGAAACTTGTTTTCTGTGGCCCTCAACGTCTCGCCCATCTCGGCGTCCATACTTTCTTTGAACAAATCCTTCCATAGCCTCGAGTTCACATTATGTTCATTCCCTTGTACGGGTACGGGTTGGGCCTTCACGGTTGGGTGATATTCCGGGACTGATGGTATGAAGCGGACCCGCTGTATGGGGGTGGGTTGCTGCTGCTGCTCTGCCAGGAGTGGACTCGGCGGATGGTGTAGGGGTATATGACGTTGCGGTGATTCCTCGCCGGGTAACAGGTGGGTCGTCAGCCGACGATCTTCGGGGGTATGGGCTTTTAAATCTACGAACAGGTAGCCGTACGGACGACTTGTCGCCCCTTGAAACGCCTGCATGAAATGGTCGATGTTCTGAGGATAAATTCGACTACCAAACACACGGATTTGTGCTCTGTCAACGGGATTGGAGAACAACACAAAGTATTGGCAGTTCAAGGCAATATCTCTGAACGCCTTCCCTTGAGGAAAGAGATTCTGGGTCAAATAGATGACGGACAGATTCCGATGATGGGATCCTTTAGTAAACAAGTCGGCGACGTGTGAATTGTCCTTGGCCGCACTCATCAGATCATCTAGCACTACCACGTTGGTCTGCTCGGGGTCAAAGTAATACGGTTCGTTTATGTCGTGGGGAATCCCTGGGACGAAGCTCACATTCTGTAACCTTGTAGTTTCGTAGGCGGGCTGCCATTGGCTATAACACCAAACAACACGTGTCGGAGCTGGGGTTGCCACACCTGCCTCTAAGAACTTCATCACCCAGGACGTCTTTCCACATGCCGTAGGGCCGCTCACCGTCATCGTATAGGGATGCTCTACTGCTCTTGTTGGACCTATAGCGGGACTCGGCTGTGTCTCTTGGTTGTGTTTGCGTTGAATGTGCCTGAGCATACTATCGCGACGAGAGAAGGTTCTCTGACAGAACGTACACGTACACGACATGTTCATCAGTCGACCAATACATATGGACTGATGATGGACACATGTTCATTCCTATATTTACAGACTCTACCACCACCACACACACCATCACCAACTCCACCAACACCACCGCCACACGCCACCAACACCACCACCAACGCCACCACCGGGCGTTGACGGGCGTCAACGCCCGGTGGTGGTGGTAGCCCCCGTGTGGCAGAGCTCTTGGATCGGAGCTCTCGGAGCTCAAAGCTTGTGGAGCTCAGAGCTCGGAAATGACGTCATCGCAGGCATGCGCGTGTACCTGTGCTGCACCCTGTACCCTATAGCCCGTAGGGAATAGGGTACACCAGGGTGCGGGTGCAGCACAGGTACACGCGCATGCCTCCACAAGCTTTGAGCTCCGAGAGCTCCGATCCAAGAGCTCTGCCCCACGGGGGCTACCACCACCACCGGGCGTTGACGCCCGTCAACGCTCGGTGGTGGCGTTGGCGGTGGCGTTGGTGGTGGTGTTGGTGGTGTGTGGTGGTGGGGTTGATGGAGTTGGTGGTGGTGTGTGTGGTGGTGATAGAGTCTGTAAATATAGGAATGAACATGTGTCCATCATCAGTCCATATGTATTGGTCGACTGATGAACATGTCGTGTACGTGTACGTTCTGTCAGAGAACCTTCTCTCGTCCCGATAGTATGCTCAGGCACATTCAACGCAAACACAACCAACAGACACTGCCGAGTCTCGCTATAGGTCCAACAAGAGCAGTAGAGCATCCCTATACGATGATGGTGAGCGGCCCTACGGCATGTGGAAAGACGTCCTGGGTGATGAAGTTCTTAGAGGCAGGTGTGGCAACCCCAGCTCCGACACGTGTTGTTTGGTGTTATAGCCAATGGCAGCCCGCCTACGAAACTACAAGGTTACAGAATGTGAGCTTCGTCCCAGGGATAATTGTGACGCAGTCAGTATGTCGGCACCTCTTCCCACTTCCCTTATATGTGTTGTAATTTGACCCGAAGCAGACCAACGTGGTAGTGCTAGATGATCTGATGAGTGCGGCCAAGGACAACTCACACGTCGCCGACTTGTTTATTAAAGGATCCCATCATCGGAATCTGTCCGTCATCTATTTGACCCAGAATCTCTTTCCTCAAGAGAAGGCGTCCAGAGATATTGCCTTGAACTGCCAATACCTTGTGTTGTTCTCCAATCCCATTGACAGAGCACAAATCCGTGTGTTTGGTAGTCGAATTTATCCTCAGAACATCGACCATTTCATGCAGGCGTTTCAAGGGACGACAAGTCGTCCGTACGGCTACCTGTTCGTTGATTTAAAAGCCCATACCCCCGAAGATCGTCGGCTGACGACCCACCTGTTATCCGGCGAGGAATCACCGCAACGTCATATACCCCTACACCATCCGCCGAGTCCACTCCTGGCAGAGCAGCAGCAGCAGCAACCCACCCCCATACACCGGGTCCGCTTCATACCATCAGTCCCGGAATTTTACCCAACCGTGAAGGCCCAACCCGTACCCGTACAAGGGAATGAACATAATGTGAACTCGAGGCTATGGAAGGATTTGTTCAAAGATAGTATGGACGCCGAGATGGGCGAGACGTTGAGGGCCACAGAAAACAAGTTTCAATACAAAGGATATTCGAAAAAAGAAACCGCAATTTTAGCCCAGAACAGATTGGCACCCAGACTACGACGGGCTTTACGTCAGCAGTATGTCGACCTCGTGACCCATATGAAATTGTTGGACAAGGACCCAGTCCATATGGAAATCGAAAGAACAGCGTCGATGTTGAAAACCTCGGGCATGAACTGGAAAGCGGCGTATGTCAGAGCAATAGCACAAAAGCAACATTTGTTTGAACGCATCATTAAACGACGCTAAAGCGTTAATAAAGTGTGTTAAAGCGTCGAGACGAGCGTTAAGGCGTACATATAGGGCGTTATGGCGTAACAGTGGGCGTTGTCGGGCGTTACTGTCTATGAAAGCAAGTGTATTCCCAAAACACGCACAGTCGACGTTCAACCGTCAACATGGCTTATACTTGTTCTGAGTGTGACCAGACATTACGATATGATGCGACACCAGAAAAATATACATGGGATTGAAGACGCCGAGGAGTCCGTTGAATCGGATGCTGATACAGATATCGATGAGAGTGTATCGACTGATACTGAATCCAAGATTGCTGACAGTCTATCTACTGATATGGAGAGCTTGACCTCGGATAGTCAGCCTACATCCCAGGAAAGTGGGGCAGAACCTACCTTCTGGGATCGTATTGTGACAGCAGCTATCAATACTCACGCTGAAGCGATCGAGGACGCGGGACAGGATAACTGACAACAGGCGTACACCGAAATGCGGCCCCGCATCAGGAAAACAGCCATGGCGATCTGTGAACAGTATACCTTACTACCGCTTGAAATGAAAGGCGACCCCACGCACAGGTCCATCATGAAGACCAAGCGTCACTTGGAAGAGGATATGGGGTTATCACCCACCGAGGCCCTGGAAAATGCGATTAGAATGCGCAAACAACTGTTTCAAGATATGCTGCCCGACGAAAGTCCAGGCCTGACTGACGACAATTAGAACAAACGGATAAGAGCGAACAGGGCCGAAGATGGGACTTTCTTAAGGACGGCTTCTGATTGGACAAGTACAGCCGAGAATACATCTGACGGGCAAGAACGAATATGGCAGGACCAAATGGCGGTCTCTGATTGGACAAGAGTTTTCTCGAATTGTAAACATACCCAACGCGGCTCCCCCCGCGTGGGTATGATGTAACATTGGAGAGAATAAACTATATGAATACTTGTTGTTGTTGTTGTTCTCTCAGCCTTGTTGTTGTTGTTTTTCTCTCACCTGTCTATATCATGGCGTCAAGGTATTATGTTAGGGCGTTAAGGCGGACGTTGACGTGCATCACTGCATTTCCAATGAATTAGTGACAATTCCATGAAAGTCAGAGCCTTTCGGCTAATTCACGAGGGCGTTGAAGCGTTGAGCTTGGCGTTGGCCGGCGTTGCTACAAGATGCCATTTCACACGACGCATTCGGTCCAAGGATGGTCCATTTCTACCCCAAAACACCTTCCTTCACACCCCCAAATTGCCCACTTTGGCTACTACTCCTACTGATGACGTCACTGATGACGTCACCGATGACGTCACATGGAGTGAACATCCTTCAAATCGGGGTGTACAACCCGAGAGCTACAAAATGATACCCCCACGACGCATTCGGAGCAATAGTGGTCAATCTTTACACCAAATACCTGCCTTCACTTTCCCAAAATGGCCACTTTACTTACTACACCCAACTGCGCATGCGCAGACTGACGCGACTTGCAGTAAAAAACACGCCATTCTGACTCTACCCCACAAAAGCTTCACTTTGACACCTCCCACAACCCATTTGGACCACTAGTGGGCCATATCGGCCCCAAAATGTCTATTTCCACACTACGGCCTGCCTGCGCATGCGCAGATTGACGATATTCCTAATCCACCCGGTCGGATGCTCCCTCACGTGTGCTTCACATTGATACCTCACTTGACTCCATCGGACAAATAGTGGCCCACCTAAACCCCAAAACGTCTATTTCCACTCCCTTTTCCCACAATTCCCTGTCTGCGCATGCGCGGAATGTTGAACACGAACGAGCCACTAGTCCAGGCAGATGCTCCTTCGCGACTGCTTTACATTGATACCTCATAGAACTCCATCGGCCCATTATGTGTTCACCTAGATCCCAAAACGTCTATTTTCATTCACTTTGTCTACTGCGCATGCGCAGAATGACATCAGTTCTACGTCACACCCATCCCGTCGGATGCGCCTTCACGAATGCTTCACGTGGATACCTCATACGACTCCATAGGACCACGAGTGGCCCACCTAGATCCCAAAACGTCTATTTCCATACCCTTTTCTCACAATTCCCTGTCTGCGCATGCGCAGAATGTTGACAACGACCGAGATACTAGTGCAGGCAGATGCCCCATCACATAGGCTTCACATTGATACCTCATACGACTCCATAGGACCATTAGTGGCCCACAAAGACCCGAACACGTCTATTTCCATACCCTTGGTCTACTGCGCATGCGCAGAATGCCGACATTTCAACCCCACACCCAGCCCGTCAGATGCCCCTTTACGAATGCTTCAGATCGATACCTCATATGACCCCATTGGACCATTAGTGGCTCCCCTAAACCCCAAAACGTCTATTTCCATACCCTTGGTCCACCGCGCATGCGCAGAATGACGATATTTCAACTCCACACCCACTCGTCGGATGCCCCTTTACGAATGCTTCACATTGATACCTCATATGACCCAATTGGACCATTAGTGGCTCCCCTATTTCCATACCCTTGGTCCACCGCGCATGCGCAGAATGGCGCTATTCCAATCCCACACCCAGCCCATCAGATGCCCCTTCACAAATGCTTCACATTGATACCTCATACGACCCAATCGGACCATGCAGCGTATTTGAAGTCTGGGGACTACCGCGGAAGCTTTTTACCGCGACCGCATCACCGCCAGACATGACCGCATCACCGCCAGACATGACCGCATCACCGCCAGACATGACCGCATCACCGCGGAGGAATACAATGTCTAAGGTTAGCCGAACTATAGTCGTCAAAACTTGGCATACAGCCAATGCTGATGCAATCCATAACCGCGCCAATGCTGATGCAATCCATAACCTTGAGCTGGTGGCGCCCCCTGCCGGATGCAAGAGTTACCTCCCCCGGCAAAATAAGACTTTAAATACTTGCTCCCTACTACTAACGTTTCCGGTTGTGATCGTCCAATCTAGTCACAACGGTTCCTATCAATAATCATCTTACCATTGAATCTCATAAGATCTGCCTGTCTGTCTGTCTGTCAGTATTTTTATAACTATACAACCAGGCGACACAGAGACATAATCTTTACATAGTTCGAAAGTTATTGTTCTGGTCACAAATAGTCCTCAGACTAAATGCATTTAACCCTAGGTTTAATTCGATTTAATCCTAGAGCTAAATCGACCAATTGTGATACATTTCCTGAACCTCGGATCATAATCATTTAGCCCTCGGGCTAATCGATTCAGCCCTTAGACTGACTGAATCAATCCTCGAATGGATTATTTAACCAGAGAACCAAATGCAATTAACCCTAGGTCTAATTCGATTTACTTAGGGCTAAATTGACCAATTGTAATACATTTCCTAAACCTCCAGTTATATACATTTAGCTCTCGGACTAAACTATTTAGCCCTCGGGCTTGAATATTTAACCCAGGGGAGTGACTGATTCAATCCTCGTACTGAACTATTTCACCCGCTGACTTGATGATTTAGCCTGAGGGATAGATTGTCCAATCAGTTGTGCGTTTCTAGACCGCATATTGCACGGGCCAATCAAGAATAGGTTTAGAAGGCATTATTCCCCACCCCCTTCTACCAAACTTCTTGCGCTATCCCCGGAAAGTAAAAAAATTGAGAGCTGACACACCGTGACTGTTTGGCGTATTCGTCATGTAAGGAGAACACAATAGGTGACAAAAGGGAACCTTGTTGAACCTGGAAAAGCTTCCAGACAAGCTGTATTGCACACTGTGTTCCCTGTTTGAAAATTCTAACATGACGAACTGCCCGACTGTTTTGTTGTCATATAGGGGTCATTTTAAGCCTATTTACATAACCCCGCAGCAAAGGATCATGGGTAAATTGAAAATGGTGGCTATGCGGGGTATCAGAAAAATGATAATTTCGTCATTTTTCTAGAAAAGTAGTGCTTTTCTGCGAGGATTGGGTTTGGTGCCTCCCCAGGCCTGTACAGGTCCCAAAAGCCCAGGCCAGATAGGGTTTTGGGGGACTCGTGCCCGAAAATCTGATTAATCAAAATTTCAGTATTTTGACGATTTCTTCGCAATGGCTTGGAGTATGGTCATGATTAACCCATGGGGAAGATATCAAAATAAGAAGAAGCAAACAAAAGGAAAAATAGTCAATAGGAATGTTAATTGGGCCCTCCCTCTCCCTCCCCCCTCCAGTTAAATAGTGGAACCCCAAGATCTACAAGTGTCAAATAATACAGTCGAAGTGATATTAGCCCAATATAAAGTCAAAATCACCTGAAAAATCAACAAATATGAAATGAAAATGTAACAATAACAAGGATTTGTTTAATATTTTCACATCAGTATGTACCATACACGAGGAAAATAGTCGTCCAGTACTATTGTTTGACGCTGACGCTGAATTTGGGGTTCTTAGAATTAACTGGGTAAATCTCGATTGACATTCCTAGACTAAAATTACGGACAATATAAATGTAAAAATATGATTTTGTTTTCATTTTTCTTCTCTCAATATCTTCCACATATCGAGATTAACAAGTTTCATGACCATACTCCAAGCCATCAGAGAGAAATCTTCAAAAGACGGACAAGGGGTGCATGGGAAAAATTTGATTAATCAGATTATTATCGATTATGAATCCTCCTTAAAGAACATTTACCGTAGTCAAGATATTTCACCTCCCCAACATAAAATGTTTCAAACAAAAACTTCTACTATAGATATGCTTTTCACCAGTTGCATGAGTCTTAGAAGACAACAATTTTTATTTCTCAAAATATCTGTTTAATTAGTAGGGTGATATTGAATGTTTCTAATGGGTAGTTTGTTACAGTGTGCGCTCTTTAACACTATCATTTAAACCGAACGGGGACACTGGACCAAGTTCCAACACCCAGTATATTCCATATCCAGAATGTGTCTATCAAATCTAGGATTGGATTCCGTAGCAGGGTAGACAAGATCTATAATCCGGATACTGAAATTTTCCCAGCCATGGTCAGGAGCAGAACAAATGTTTCTCTATAAGCAGTCGCTTTTTTCCACAAGATTTTCTTTGACCATCCACAGTAAGATGTATTCTTTGGGTCGTCTTGCCAACATAATGCTGACCAACCTTCTTAAAGGAAACCAAATAAAGACAGTTGTAGAACAACTAAGGTGAGCATATGAATTAAGAGAATAAGACTCCAGCTAATGAATAATTGAATGCATTTGAAGTGTTAAAAATTGGACATGTGAGGCAAACTCTACGTCCACATTTGGAAATTGTAAAAGTATAATTATAACTGATGCTAAACAGTTCTGAATTGTAGATTTGCAAGTTTTGGCGTCAGAATCTTGTTTAGCCGCGTGGAAAATATCCGGCGCTTTAATTGAAAAAGGTGTAAAGGCCTGTTTATACTGAGCGCGAACGCGACCGCGACCTCGACCGCGAACGCGGCGATCGCATTTGATTGATGTACTGCTATTTGAGTGAAGTCGTTTATACTAACGGCGAACGCGAACGCGGACGAATTTTAGTTCGCGCGGAAATCCGTGGACATTGCCTCCAGAGCGAATTTTTAGGAACAGTTCGCGCGAACGATTGGCATTACCCAATCCGAGTGCGAGGTCAAAAGGCATACATATGACGTCGCTGTCTAATGATGTGTAGCCGGACATGGTCAAATCGTAAATGCGCCAGTTTCATCTGCGTATCGCCGTTTTCAGTACGAACGATGATTCGCGCGGAAAGTAGCTGTGGTCGCGGTCGCGGTCGCGCTCAGTATAAACAGGCCTTTAGTGTACATAATAATGTGACTAAGGTCACAGGACTACGAAGTAGGGTAGGCATCAGAACTCCGACGCGAACTGAACTCTTGGAAATCCCCCACTCTCCAAGTTGAAATACTGCATATATTAAGATGGGCACAGCCCAAGTCAGAATCACCAGTGATTTGAATCAAAAATCACCATGAATTTTCATCAAAAGAAGGTCAGCTCAGAACTTGCTGGTAACAGTCCTCTAAAACACCTTCATGCCAGGAATCAAGGTTCTAATGTCATCGGTTCTCCTTATTTTGCCGACGAAAGTATTCGGATGGACTGACTGACTCACACACTCGCTCACTCATTACCGGACAATTTGCAAATGGCAGATTTCATTGTAATGGGGACCAATTGCTGTGTTTTCTTTTATACAACTCAGACGATTGAAGAACTTCAAGAATAAAGCTGAGTATATGTCAAATTTTAGCTTATGGGTAGTAGATATAGCACATATAATAACACTGAGATATGTGACCAATTTGAGAATATAATGGAAATTAAATTTTTAAAACCTGTGTTTTAGGACAGACAAAAATCCCACCAGTTTTGGAAGGTGAATTAGTTACGCATAGAACAAAAGAAAACTGTATTATTTTTTCCACTGAAGTATCCCATAATAAAGCTACAGTGTTGAAGTTTGATCTTAAGTAGACCACTGGTAACCATAATTTACAGGAAAGCCAGAAGATTAAAATGTTTGGTCACTAACTAATATCACTTGTGTCTGTCCACATTCGATGTAACATTAGCAACATCAAAAATATATGAAAATGTGTTCTAAAACAGAACCATAATATGATTGAATGATTTTGTTATAAAATTGTCCACTGTTGTGGCTAATTTGATGTCCGTATGTAGATAAAATATTTTGAATTTCAACTGAAATCAGCATACAGAATGTCGCTAATGTTTCGCCTTGCAAATGTCTGTCCAACTTTGTGTAACATTAGCAACATCACAATTATTCTCCAGTTTAAATATCAGAACCTTTAGAGAGTCTTTTATCCCAATTCTTGGTTTCTAATATAACAGTTCAACTTCTAAAACAGCTGCGAGCATTGAAAATTTCAACTGAAGCTTCAAGAATCTTTTTTTCTCTTGTCTGTCCACAATGTGAAACATTAGCAACATTGAAACATTAGCAACACTACCAATTATAATTTTTATCTATTAAAAATGTTAATAGATTATTTGGGTCAGTAAAACCTGACAGACCATCTACATTGTGATAAAAACACTTTTAATTTGGATTATTTTATTTTCCTGCCCAATATCAGTTGAAAACGTGCCTGCGGGATGTGGACAGACGTTTTATTGCTAATGTTACATTTGTCTGTCCACATGTAACATTAGCAACAAATGGAGAATGCCAAAAATAATGTACTTGCATAATCAGTTTACTAAATTGATAATGAAAAGAACAAATAGATGAAACTGTGATAATTATCAAGGTAAAGCTATCAGCAAAATCAGTTGCTTTTGATGAAATAAAAGCAAATGAAGACAAATGTCTGTCCACCATGTCTGTCCTGTTACACCGATTTTCACTAAAATTTCTATATAAATTGCTACAATTCAGTAAATATGCAGATGAGATGAGTTTCCTGCTTGTTTTTCTTCAAGAAACCACAGCCTTGATAGCTGATTCTGTTCTATGCGAGAAATATTTTCTTTTTAAAACGAGTCTATGTTGCTAACGATTCAAAATGTCTGTCCACCTGTAACATTAGCAACATACTTTAATGTCCATTTGTTGCACTACCGAATCCTCTGGGACATAAAGAAAATAATGGATCATCAATATATCTTCAGAGTTATCATTTTAACATATTAAAGTTGGCCATTGTGTCCCATAAATCTATTGAACAGTTGTTAATTGTTGTCACTTACACAAGCATGTCTGTCCACATGTAACATTAGCAACACAATTTTAACCAAAAGAAGGAAATTTTCTCATAGTAATATTTAAATCAAGATGTCAGCACTGAATTGTTTAGGCTTATTTGTGTATTTACATTTAGATATAAACTTTGGAAAGCAGATAATGATGATAATCATTAACATATATTTAATTTTAGGAAATTAATGTTGCTAATGTTACACAATGTCTGTCCACATGTAACATTAGACACAACAATAACTTTCTTCTAAAATCTTAACGAATCGGCAAATAGGTGAAACCTGATTGAATTTATGGAATACAAATCTAGGCAAATCAATATCTTTAGCTTTGGTGGTCAAAATTATACTTGTTGCAAACAGAGAAAAAAAAGTTCGAAAACCGGTGTCTGTCCACCACTCAATGAAGCATTGTGCACTTCGTTTTCATCTCAAATTTATGCTTTATGACTCCAAATCATCTATTTAAATATTATAGGTCTTATAATGCATTCCAGTTTGTAACTATGTTCAAAAGTTTTTAACTTTTCATAGTTTAACTGGCAAGAAGTGAGTGACTTGTTCTGCCATGGTAATATTGAGCTAAATTGACCAGGTTGGACAAAAGTCCTGAGATATTTGATTTTGGGGTATAAGTTATCCCATTATTATTTGATTTAGAATGTTAAGATCTGTAGTCATTTGAAAACTCAATTATCTTGTAACATTGTTGAATTTTTTTTTTTGCTTTTGAGTGGGACAATTTGGCCCCTATTATAATGAAATCTGCCAAATGAGAGCCTACTTCGTAGGAATATTCGTCCGTATTAAGAAACTCGGCCGAGGAACCTGTACTGGAGTCCCTCAGATTGTTCTGTACGGGTTTTTCTTTAGTTATGTTCGTAATGGAAGATGGTTGTGGAGGGGCCCAGCTTCGGATTCAGCTGAACACCAGCAGAAGCCAGGCATATAAGGGGTTAATAGCAAGCGTCAGGTCCTACATTCAATATTCAACCGTCGTAGATCAAAGAATTTTCTATAAACACCCAGGCTGCGGTGGTCGAAGGTGCTGTACAGGATAACTTTCATTGTTCATTTGAATACCATGGATATGTAAAACACATGAGAATCGAAGTCCCTAGTCCATGGCTAAGCCCAATGAGACACAAGTTACGAAACGTAGCGCCAGAGATCTTGCACGCTGCAATCGTATTTTGCGTCCACGATATTTATCACAGAATTTGATAAACTCTGAATGGAGGCTTTTTGTGGTATATCCCTGTTTGACAACTTCCTATAGTAATATTTCGTAGCGTTGGTTAAAATCGTCACAGTCTGCATATGATTTAGCAACTACTGTCAGTCCGGATATGTATACGCCGTAAGCGCAGGTCCTGGAGAATTATTGCTATCCTGAAATGGGTAGTTAACTATGTCAAAATTGCAAACAGTCGACGTGAGAGAAAGCCCTGGTTATTCATATGCTTGCTTTTTAGTCGCCACACGTCGTCAGTTTTTCCCACCTCTTGCATATCGCTTCAATTGTAAACGTATTGGTCCAGATATGATGTTTCATTTGGGGTTGTCGGTGGTTTCCTCCTAATACAGTGAAACGGAGAAAATATCCTTTACAGCGTCGCTAATATGGGGTGTATCCAGTGCTACGAGATCGTCTATATAACCTTTGGTGAATGAGAAGGATCGGACTATCTTTCGAAAATTTCTGCATATAGGCGTTTTCATACGAGAACAGGTATAGGTCTGCCAAAACTGGTACACAATTTGTACCCATTGAGATACCTATACATTGTTGGTATATGGTATGGCCGAATCTCACATATGGTTAAAAAGAGTTCAATCAATTCTATAAACAAATAAACGTCCCAAAAATGATATCCTTTACGTGCAGTAGAACTGAAACATGAGGCAGCACCTAAAAGGTGCAACAACCCCTCAGCCAGACAGTTTTAGTGAGTGTATATTGGTACACAATGAATGAAAAATGCATATGTAAAAGCCTGAAAGATTTGGTTGAATGCAGAAGATGCTTTAGCAGTGGCTTGTAAAAGATTACAATATGATAAATTCAGTGTGGGATGTTGGATGCATTGAAGGATTATAATAAATATTTTGACATAGCGTGTGCGAAAAATATGGCGGAAGAACAGAAATATTCTGAACAAAAACAAAAGGCTTCAAGCCATTTTGGCTTTGAACCCTAATAATAATCTAAACAATAATAAAAGTCTTTGATAGCAATAACTGTATGAATCCCTGTGTACCTGTTGATTGTCTGTCTCTTTCCATCTGTGATCCAGCAGAGGATGAGGAAGGGTGGATGGCAATCCAAACAGCCTTGTGATATGAATAATATGTTTCATGGACATCAAATTGTATATCTGTGAGTTTGAAATTGGTGAAAATCTGGTCAATGGTTGTCCTAAGATCTGTGGTTGGGGTGGGGATTAAGGGAAAGAGCCCATGCTCTTGGAAGAAGTCGTTTATCTTGGTTGTTTCAGCCGAGTCGACAGCAAAGTCATTGTTGAAGTCTCCAAGTATGACAACATTAGTCGCTGAACAGTGGCTCCTTAGTGATGTAGAAAGTCCGCCCAATCAGAGAAACCAGTTCTGTCATTCATCGTAAGTTTCTTGATGCACTGATGATGTATATCAAATTTTACATCGAGCACTTGAACGGTATCAAGAGATCATTAATGATTTTGCATAAATTAAAGATGGCCGCCTATCCTTCCGGTCATTTAGAGGAACTGATCTTCATTGCGAGTGTCTTGATACATCGATGCTGTATACCAAGTTTCATATAGAACACTTAAATGGTATCCGAGATATATATCATTAAAGATTTTGCATAAATTAAAGATGGCCACCAAGATTTCCACCCAATCAGAGAAATCAGTTCTGTCATTCATCATAAGTATCTTGCTGCATCGATGATGTTTACCAAATTTTATATCGAGCACTTAAACGGTATCAGATATAGAGATCATTAATGATTTTGCATAAATTAAAAATGGCCGGCCATCCTTCCCGCCTCTCAGAAGAATTGATGTGGTTATTTAGTGCAAGTCAAGTCTCTTGATACATCGATGCTGTATACCAAGTTTCGTATAGAACACTTCAATGGTATCAAAGAAATACATCATTAAAGATTCTGCATAAATTAAAGATGGCCGCCAAGGCTTTCACCTAATCAGGAAAACTGGTTCGGTCATTCCTTCAAAGTTTCTTGATGTATCGATAATCTCTACAAAGTTTCACACTGAACAGCAAAATGGTTTCCGAGATACACAAGATTCATGGTTTCGCATAAATTAAAGATGGCTGCCAAAGTTTCCACCCAATCGGGTCCAGATTCAATAGGGTTCTGGGTAATGAGCATATGGATGTGCACGGCAAGTTTGGTGTGCCTAGGGTAAGTCGTTCTAAAGAAAGCTTGGTAACAAGAAGTTTCGTATAGAACACTTCAATGGTATCAAAGAAATACATCATTAAAGATTCTGCATAAATTAAAGATGGCCACCAAGGCTTTCACCTAATCAGGAAACTGGTTTGGTCATTCCTTCAAAGTTTCTTGATGTATCGATAATCTCTACAAAGTTTCACACTGAACAGCAAAATGGTTTCCGAGATACACAAGATTGATGGTTTCGCATAAATTAAAGATGGCCGCCAAAGTTTCCACCCAATCGGGTCCAGATTCAATAAGGTTCTGGGTCATGTGCACGGCAAGTTTGGTGTGCCTAGGGTAAGTCGTTCTAAAAAAAGCTTGGTAACGAGAAAGCTGTGATGGTTTCGCATAAATTAAAGATGGCCGCCAAAGTTTCCAACCAATCGGATCCAGATTCAATAGGCTTGTGGTTGACCACCCAACAATTCTGTATACCAAATTTGAAGTCTCTAGAAGCAACGGTTCGGTTTCTAAATCGATCACAAGAATTGTTGACGACCGGACGACCGGACGAACGACCGGACGACCGGACGTACATGCCAACGACAAGACCCCGCAGCCTAATAGGCTGAGGGGTAAAAAGCCTTTTGGCTTCTGGCATTAACATATCGGTGACCAGATTTATTTCACACCGATATTATTAATGATTTAAGGATATCCGCTGGTGGTAAATCAAATTAATTAACTTTTTGAATAATGAGTGTTGTTGCATTCATAATTGTGTAATATGAGAAAAAACATGAATTGCAGGCAAGCACGTAAAAGGTGCGTGGACCTCTCAGCCTGATTTTTTTTGTCAAGCAGGATCAGGGCTGCATCTAGAGCCAATTTAGTTCCGGGAAACGTATGGGTGCCCAAAACTCAAATGAAACAAAAAACGAAGCTGTTGTTGTTGTTGTTCAATTTAAAAGGATTTCTGAAGGAAATACTCATAGAATCAAAGTACTTAAAGTACTGATGTCGGGTTTACTTGCATCAGAGGAGTTTATTAGTCCCATATTTGGGAAGAATGGTGGTGTTCGCTTGACATAGGGAATCGTCCTCAAGCTGTTCGGTTTGAAGGGCCAAAATTTCACTTTTATCAAAGGGATATGAAATGGACCATTTTGTACAGCCTTCATGCTGAATTATAAGACCCGAAATAATGAAGGACTGCAGATGCACGAACACGGATTTATGGCTCACTAAAGTTGGTAAGTTGGCTTATTTTCGTATTTTTAGGCACTTTTCGGTGCGGATTTTCTCTTGTTACAAAAATAGGACACCTTTAACCAAAACCAATTTTAGCTATTTTGACCAACAAATAAGTCTAAATACGATTTTGGTTAAAGGTGTCATAATTTTGCAACAAGAATTTTGGAGAGAAAATGTCGACTGTAAATGCACCGAAAAGTGCAAAATACGGCAGGTTTGAACCACTGTAAGTCTGGTTGTGTTTGTCTGTAGGTCTTCATTATTCTTTATCTTTATCTATTCAAATGGTCAATTTGGTGCTTTTTAGACAAAAATTAGCCCCACCAGCTGTGTGTATCAAAAACGCATTGAGGACGATTCCCTATCTAAAGTGAAGATCATCTTTGTGATCTTGCACTATATATGAATCATAACTTTTGTTGTAAGGTAGCTTACCAAAGACTGAAAAATGTTCAAAAATATTAAAATTCATATTCGTAATAATAATTCATAAAGTGCCATATAGTTATAGAACAACCTCAAGAATATGTGTGTAAAGTTTGTGTATCCTGTAATTTTTGTATGGCTCCGTAAGGACCATCGCCGATATTGGACAGATCCACATTTGTTTGACACACCGTGTACGTTGCTGTCCTCTCACCTCTCACAGTTATAATCATCCAGTCTCAGCCAATGTTCACTAAATTTGCATTTTCCCGGCATCGGCAAAATTAGCCCAAAGCTAAATTCCAAACCAACGAACAATGGCGACTGCACACTCTTCTGATACGTAAATTAGTACAGATGTCAAGAGCGTGAGCCAATCAGCTGTCGACATTATAACCTCGACCAATACACGTCACAGAATATGAATATTAATTCAGCGGGAAACAGTCACGACAATCTAGCCCCAGAACTCACTTTAGCTGCGAAAACTGACGTGTTCCGCCAATACGGAAATAGCCGAACGTGAGATTGCAGTCACGAGTTTAGTTCAACCAATGGACTACACAAAATATGTAAATGAGCTGTCTGACCTCGTTCCAATCTGGCGAAGGGTCACCAGCAAACACGTTTCACGGCTGTTTGGATTTTTATTCCGCAATAAATTTGGCTGAACTTCAGAGAATAACTTAGCTTTTTCCACTCATTTTCCCGGACTCTGTACATATATTTCCTCTGACTTTCCATGTCCTTTCAACGAAATTCCATTACTCTTAGCGCCTGGAATTGCATGGCTTGTGCGAGGCCTGTTGTGAATGCTGTAAGGGGCATCAAATGAGAACAGTCTCCGGGCAGGAGATCAAAACTACACATGTGCAGAAGAAAAAAGAAAAAAAAGTGATACTAATGTAGGGTTTTACCCTTGGTAAAACCGACAAAAAGACAATCATAGTATACATAAACATAGGCTAGTTTCCTGCTAGAGAGAAGCGGTCAACAGTTTTCAATGATGCCAGCAAGACATCATGATGTTCCCAAAATATCAAATCGATATCGCTGATCAATATTCTTAATTCATATGATTTTCGCTGTAAAGCCGTTACATAGAGTACGATGTATCTCAGTCACATATGAACGCTATGCGGATCTTGATATAAGCCTACATAGGTTCATACAGCTCTAGTCCCGGTTTAGGCGGAATTAGATACAAGCTACGAAATGTAACGCCAAACATCTTGCACGCTACGCTCGTATTTTGCTATCAGCATGCGGTATGTATCGCCAAATTTGAGAAACATTCAGTCGAGGCGATTGATGATATAGCGCTGTTTTATAAGTTTCTGCAATAATGTTTTGTGACGTTGATCAACATCGTCACATTTAACACAGGTTCTAACAAATCCTACTAGGCGAGATATGTATTAGCCAGATACAGGTCCCTCTGTTATATTACTGTCCACATTGGGAAAGTTTACGATGTCGAAATTGTAATTATCTCGTTTGTCGTAAAGTCAACGCTTCATTTTTATGGAGATATAGGTATAAATATGATGTGCCGTTAGGGCCATTTGCAGTTTCCTTCAAATTCAGAGATAGTGGATATATATCCTTCACTGTTTCGCTTACATAGCGGTTATCCACAGCAAGAAACCCGTTTGTATAGCGTTTGGTGAATAAGAAGGAACGGGCTTCCAAATTATCTGTTTTTGAAAGCGTCTGCATATAGTCTTATTCAAAAGAGAACATATATAGGTCAGCCAAAAAAGGGGTGCATAATTAGTACCCACTGGAATACCTATATGCTGCTGATGTATTGTAAAATTTTACATAGATATTATTAATGAGAAATTCAAGCAACTCTTGTATGTGGTACAACTAAAGAATACTTTATGGCTCTGACATTGATATATCGGCGATCGGATTTCTTGAACACCGATACTATTGGTGAACTGAGACGGTCAATAAGGTCCTGATGAGAGAATGTCGTACAGAGAGTCGAGAAATTCCATGTGGATACATATCTGTAGGGTATTTGTCCTTTCGCATCAAGTTGTTCTGTAAGACATTTTGAGCTTTTCAATATCCACATGCATTCAAAGTCAGAGTTCTTAGGAATAGTGGCGCAATACCAATCCCAAAATGCTTCTACATGTACTCCATAAAGGGCCCTTGTTAGCAGCATTGCAAGAAGCTTGGTGTTGCAGCTTCTAGAGCCAGCTATGAATCTAGTTTTGTATTATAATTTATGCATTGCACTTTCGGTTTTTCGTTATTTCGTTATTAATGGTTGGAAGACAAATATCCCTTTCCTTGGGAAACGTGGAGTAAATGCTGTTTGGGAGTATGTAGACGAATTCGGCGATGGTGTGCTTATAATCAATTCCTTATCGAACACTTGGATATAGTAATATTTACATATGAATATTATATTATTTGGAACTTTGTTTGCTGGGACTATGACGAACTTACTCTGGAGGCTTGCTAGAACTTCGCAAGCTTGCGCCTGCTAGAACTGAAGTTTCGCAGTATTTGTTTTGCTTGAGAAAGGGTGCTACTCTCAACAAGGCGGACAGTTCCAACGACCTTGTTCTTGGTGAAGTTCAGCCAGCGAGTAGTGTAGATTCAGCTTTTTCTCGCTTTGATCACTTGAAAATATACTCTTCCAACGTAGTGAGGACTATCTTCTGGTCGGCCTTCAGGTTTATTTTTCTCTGCTCTCTATATTTAAACCTCTTCATCAGGAGTGTTTTAGGTCTTCATCACCAGACAGGTCACCAATCACAATATGCTTGCTAGGTGTATAGATAAAGTTCAACGACTCAAAATCACAACTATAGCCTCCATACGTATAACTTGCAATCAAACTCCTTGACAGCATTAGAGTAATTGAATAATTTGATGGCTATGGATTTAGTATACTTATGTGAAATGCAAGGAGGTTTTGCGAACTTAGAATAGTTTGGTACAGTGCTGCGTATCTCTGGATCGTTCAGGATTCGTGGTTAATTATTAATGTCCAGTGCTTTGTACATGTAATCTCCGGAACTACAAACAATTGAGAGCTGACACACCGTGACTTTATAGCTTATCATACTGGGGTCATTTTGGTCCTATTTGCATAGCCATCCGAGTAGAGGATCATGGGCAAATTTAAGATGGCAGCCACGTGGGGTATCCACGCTTACACATTAAAATTGTGTTTGAAAAATTCGGACACCAGCGCATCCCGGTGTTGGGGGTAACCATCAAACTTCCGAACGATAGTGGGTATGCGGTATCCACAACAGGCAGTACTGGTCACACACGCTACTGCTGAGGCCTTGTAAGGCTTGACTCTTCCAACACCAGCCCTCTGTGCCTTCGTCCACAAAGACCGTCAGGTCAGGATGAATCGGCTGCAAGCGTGTGTTAACGACATACGCGGCAAGGTACAAACAATCTGTCGTAGTGCCCGTGATTCAAAGACCTGTCGCTGAAAACAGTTTCTGCTAACTTCGGATGAAGTTACGCGGTCTGAAGCTCGGCGCTAGGGAAGTGGTTGCTACCGTCTACCCTTCCACAGGCAGGGCCACAAAACTGATGTTGAACTAGGGGGTTCTCCGGGTAGCCCAGTTGAATTTGATGTGCTCTACACACATACGACAAGTGGCTCAGGCGTTCCTCCAAGAAAACATTTTCTGTTTTGGTGCTCATATATCCTGCACACGTCGGATAGGGTATATACTGTGTTCTACTTTAAAGCTTTGAGGTGACCCAGTTGGCCGGCTGGATTCAGTTTCACTTTACGGACACACAACACGGCGTGTTGCATGATGCTCATGTAGTCTGTCGAGTGCCTCTCTATCGCAGTGGCTATAAAGGTAAAGGTCAGTAGCGCCATATCAATAAGTGATTAATGGGTCCCTTGCTCAAGAGGTAACGGTCTCGCGTGGACAGCTATGTTTCCTCGCAAACGACAGATGAGATCGACCGATGTAATGTTCGCTGTACACCCATCAATCTTTGTCATTAATCGTGCCCGTGTGCCCGGT
>JAVTVY010013432.1:0-58418 GCA_036873755.1 Hanleya hanleyi
TGTGCTAAAAATAGATTACCAGCTAGCGTGCTATAAAAGGGAAGCGACCTTGACGTTTCATCAGACACTCTGTCAACCACCAAGATGTTCACTTGCACAACTTGCCAGAAGCCGTTTACTCGTCTAGATAATTTACGACGCCACGAGGCCTCCACCCACAACGATGCACGGTATACTTGTATAACCTGTGCACGGTCATTTAATCGGGAGGATCATTTACTGCGCCACGAACGCTCATTCCACGAGGGCGCGACGGAACAATGCAAGGATTGTGGTCAACTCTTCAAACGACCCAGTCAGTTAAAACGGCATGAGCGTTTGATTCATGGTCCGTCTCTACGGTTTTGGCGACAACTTCCTACTGAAGAGGAGCCGCGGAAGGTCAGACCCAGTGAAGATAAGCCCGGGAAGACGAACGCCACTGGTGATGCGATGACGGAGAGCCTGCCTATACCCACAGTTGGGAAGAGCCTGGATTTCCAGCCAGACCCCACCGTTACGGTTTCGAGTCATACGTCATACATCGAACATTTTCTGGACGAGCCCATAAATGTTCCTAGCGATCTCTTACCCGAAGATCATCCAGAGAGTGACATCTCTCGGCGCCATTGGTCCATGACACGGCACTGTTTCCACCGTCATCGCCCTATTCAAGATATCTACAATTTGCCACTGACCAACCTCACCCGTCTACGCAGCTACGTGGAAACCATCTTCAATGACCAACCTACGGCCTTCACATTAAATGTAGCATTTGGGTACATCTTATGCCATAAGATGACGGGTGAATTGCGCTATTTCTATTCCAGTGCCATCAACCCAATGTACGACCAACCGTTTACCATCATTAACCGGAGGTCACTAGAGATGATGCTGGAGAAACTGGAACAATTGGATGTCTTGGGATGGGCCCAACAACAACGACCCAACACCAAGTGGACAGTGAAGAAGGTGACCAATGTTACGTTTTTCCTTACCAAGCTGATCCACCACCTCCATCGGATGAAAGTATTCACCCATGCACTGATAGATACTCAGAATGCGCAAACAACTATCTGAGGATATGTTTCCTCAACGGTATCCTGGCCTGCCCGATGACGATTGGAACAAACGGTTCAGAGCGAACATGGCCGAAGATGGAACTTTCTGAAATGGCGACTTCTGATTGGACAAGAGTAGCCGAGAATACATCTAACGGACAGGAACGAATATGACAGATGCAAATGGTGGCCTCTGATTGGACAAGAATCTTCTTGAATTGTAAATATACCCAACGCGGCTCCCCCCAGCGTGGGTATGATGTAATTACAAGCGTCTAGTCCGTCATTCATAATCCAGCCGTCGTCCATTAGAGAATATCCGCGTCCATAATCCAAAGACCTATTCCATTTCCATATAACAGTATTAGCGCCAAATTCAAAAAGACAAAAGTATACATAAACATAGGCTTGTTTCCTGCAAGAGAGAAGCGGTCAACAGTTTTCAATGATGCCGGCAAGACATCATGATGTTCCAAAATATCAAATCCGTATCGCTGATCAGTATTCTTAATCCATAATATTCGTTATAGAGTCGTCATCTAAAAATGATGTACCTCAGTCACGCTTTGATTGTGACTGTTCATATGAGTACCATGAGAATCTTGAAGTACATGGGCTCATACGGCCCCTAGCCCCGGGTTAAGCGAAATTAGACACATGTTACGAAACGTAGCGCCATAGATCTTGCACGCTACGTTCGTATTTTACTATCAGCATGCGATATGTATCGCCAAATTTGAGAAACTTTGAGTGGAGGCGCTTGGTGGAATAGCCCTGTTCTATAAGTTTCGGCAACAATGTTTTGTGACGTTGGTTAAAATCATCACATTTAACACAGGATCTAGCAAATGCTACTAAGCGAGATATGTATACGCCATATGCAGGTCCCACTGGAATATTACTATCCAGAAAGGGATGGTTTACGATGTCGAAATTGTAATCGTCTCTTTTGTCATAAAGTCGACGAGAGAGAATGCCCGCTTCATTTTTATAGAGGTAGAGATCTAAATAAGATGTGCCTGTAGGGCTATCTGTAGTTTCCTTCTTGGGGAGAATAAACTATATGAAAAAAACTTCTTTTTGTTGTTGTTCTCTCATGTGCCATCCTTGTTGTTGTTGCTGTTGTTGTTCTCTCTCCGGTCTATATCATGGCGTTATGTTAGAGTGTTAAGGTGTAACGACTGGCGTCGACGGGCGTCACTGCATTTCGAAGAATTAGCGACAATTCCATGGAATATCAGAGCTTTTGAGCTATTTCATCAGGGCGTTGAAGCATTAAGAATGGCGTTGGTGGGCGTTGCTACAAGATGACATCTCACACGACGCATTCGCATCGCGTATGGTCCATCTCTACACCAAGTAACATCCTTCACTGCTAAAAAATGCCCCATTTCGCTACTACTCATACTGATGACGTCACCAATGACGTCACAGATGCTGTGGATATCCCTCAAATCGGGGTCTATACCCCGAGAGCTACAACATGACACCTCCCATGACGCATTCGGACCAAGGATGGTCCATCTCTGCACCAAATACCATCCTTCACTGCCCCAAAATGCTCACTTTCGCTACTACTCCTACTGATGACGTCACCAATGACGTCACAGATGCTGTGGACAGCCCTCAAATCGAGGTCTACACCCTGAGAGCTACACGATGACACCTTCCAGGACACATTCGAACCGTGAATAGCCCATCTCGACCCCAAATACCTTCATGTACTGCCTCAAAATGGCCACTTTACTTACTACAACCAACTGCGCATGCGCAGATTAACGCGACCTGCACTTAAAACACACCATTCTGACTCTAACCCACACAAGCTACACTTTGACACCTTCCACGACCCATTCGGATCCATAGCGGTCCATCTCTACCCCAAACACACACCCACATACCCCCCCCCAAAATGCCTGCTTTCTATACTACGGTCAGACTGCGCATGCGCAGAGTATTGACAACGTACGAACCATTAGTGTAGTCAAGTGCTCCTGAATGAGAGCTTCAAAATAAGACCTCATACGACACCATTCGACCACCAGGGACTCACCTAGACTCCAACACGTCCACCCCGTATGGGCCTATACTCCCATAGCCATGCAGTATAGGCCTATGGGCCTACCCAGGCCTCGATGAACTTTTTCAAAAATTTCACCGTTTCGTGCCGGGACACTTCCTATCATGTTTGTCTTGGCGAGACTAAGAAAACAAATCCAAACAACCATACCGCAAATGTATAGAAGTAGGTTTCCCAGTGGGACAAACATTGGTCCTATACCCCCAGTATGGGTCTATATGGGTCTATCTGGGTCTCGGTGACTTTTTTCAAAAATTTCACCGTTTCGCTCCGGGACACTTCCTATCGTGTTCTAAATGACGAGACTAAGAAAACAAATCCAAACAACCATACCCCAAATGTATAGAAGTAGGTTTCCTAGTGTGACAAACACTGGTCCTATACCCCCAGTATGGGACTATATGGGTCTATATGGGGCTATATGGTACTTTTTCAAAAATTTCACCGTTTCGTGCCGGGACACTTCCTATCATGTTTGTCTTGACGAGACAAAGAAAACAAATCCAAACAACCATACCGCAAATGTCTAGAAGTAGGTTTCCCAGTGGGACAAACATTGGTCCTATACCCCCAGTATGGGTCTATATGGGTCTATATGGGTCTCGGTGACATTTTTCAAAAATTTTACCGTTTCGCTCCGGGACACTTCCTATCGTGTTCTAAATGACGAGACTAAGAAAACAAATCCAAACAACCATACCGCAAATGTATAGAAGTAGGTTTCGCAGTGGGACAAACATTGGTCCTATACCACCAGTATGGGACTATATGGGTCTATATGGAGCTATATGGTACTTTTTCAAAAATTTCACCGTTTCGTGCCGGGACACTTCCTATCATGTTTGTCTTGACGAGACTAAGAAAACAAATCCAAACAACCATACCGCAAATGTCTAGAAGTAGGTTTCCCAGTGGGACAAACATTGGTCCTATACCCCCAGTGTGGGACTATATAGGTCTCCCAGAACTTTTTCCAAAAATTTCAACGATTCGCTCCGCGACACTTCATATCATCAAATATCAAACGAGACCCCACAACCTATACCACAAATGTCGAGAAGTACAGGATGGTCCTATACCCCGCATACCCCATATAGGCATTTTCCGTAATTTAGGATAAAGTCCGTGTTCCGTATTTTTTCAGGAAAAATTTTACATACACCCACCCTGGAACTAGGGGGAGATAACTCTATTGATAGGCAAGCCCCGTTAAGCCCGGCGACCTATATACCCCCCATACCCCATATAGGCATTTTCCCGGATTTTTCGATAAAGTCCGTGTTCCGTATGTTTTTTTCAGCAAAATGTTTACATGCACCCACCCACGACTGGATGCCCCTTCACATAGGCTTCACATTGATACCTCATACAACTCGATCGGCCCATTAGGGGCTCCCCTAGATCCAAAAACGTCTATTTCCATACCCTTTGGCCACCGCGCATGCGCAAAATGCCGATATTTCAATCCCACACCCAGCCCATCAGATGCCCCTTCACGAATGCTTCACTTTGATACCTCACTCCACCCAATCGGCCCACTCGTGGCTCACCTACATCTCAAAACGTCTATTTCCATACACTTTTCCCACAATTCCCTGTCTGCGCATGCGTAGAATGGTGACAACGCTCGAGCCACTAGTCCAGTCAGATGCCCCCTAACATAGGCTTCACATTGATACCTCATACGACTCCATCGGCCCATTAGAAACCCCGCTCGATCCCAAAACGTCTATTTCCATACCCTTTGGCCACCGCGCATGCGCAGAATGGTGACAACGCTCGAGCCACTAGCCCAGTCAGATGCCCCCTCACATAGGCTTCACATTGATACCTCATACGACTTCATCGGCCCATTTGGAGCTCCCTAGATTCCAAAACGTCTATTTCCATATCCTTTTCCCACAATTCCCTGTCTGCGCATGCGCAGAATAGTGACAACGCCCGAGCCGCTAGTCCAGTCAGATGGCCCTTCACGAATGCTTCACATGGATACCTCATATGACCCCATTGGACCATTAGTGGCTCCCCTAGATACCAAAACGTCTATTTCCATACCCTTTTCCCACAATTCCCTGTCTGCGCATGCGCAGAATGGTGACAACGCTCGAACCACTAGTCCAGTCACATGCCCCTTCATGAATGCTTCACATTGATACCTCATATGACCCCATCGGCTCATTAGTGACTCCCCTGGCTCCAAAACGTCTATTTTCATACCCTTTGGCCACCGCGCATGCGCAGAATGCCGATATTTCAACCCCATACCCAGCCCATCAGGTGCCCCTTCACGAATGCTTCACTTTGATACCTCACTCGACCCCATTGGACCATTAGTGGCTCCCCTAGCTCCAAAACGGCTATTTTCATACCCTTTGGCCACCGCGCATGCGCAGAATGCCGATATTTCAAGCCCACACCCAGCCCATCAGATGCCCCTTCACGAATGCTTCACTTTGATACCTCACTCGACCCAATCGGACCATTTTATCTAGGGCCTACTTTTTCTCCGCGGAAGCTTTCTTCCGCGACCGCATCATCGCCAGGACCGCATCACCGCGGATGAATACATTCCCTGCAACAATTGGAACTCTCCTGTGTTGGAGGTAGCTTTTGGTCATTCTGCCGGAACTATAGTACACTTGACCTCTGTGACCTCCCCGTGATCTCCCCCAATATGCAAATTTTTGAGGTCAGTAAGGCTCGATTCCCGTTAACACTACTCAGATCGAGTTGTCTCCCTTGCGTCCAGAGTGTACAGATCCTCAAAGCCTCCCCGTGACGTCACTACATCCGGGCGAAATATGCGCCAATTCCCACTTACACTACTACTTCGAATTAATTTATTTGAGCAAGTAGGGTAATTTGTTCCACTCTCGAGAACCAGCAATTTTAACAGAGTAAAGTGATAAGTTAGTTAGGTAAATAGGCCTGTATAAATTGAATTGATGACCTCGAGTATTGTAGCGGTGAATGGAAGATTGTTTTGTAAAATAACAATGGAAATTTTTGGGCAGTTGACTAGGGTGATGAAAGACTTTATGGGCGAGGAGAAGAGATGAGTAAGCATTTAACTTACAAAGTTGTAAAATTTTCTTTTCTTTAAATAAAGGCTCTGTACGGTCCAGTTTATTTGAGGAAGTAATTATTCGTAGTGCCCTCTTCTGAAGTAGGAGCAATGGGTGTACGTGAGTAGTTCCCCATAAAATATTACAGTAGGATAAATATGGAAAGATCAACGAATAGTACAGAATATATAGAGTTTTTTGTTAATTGATGTTTTTAGGAAATTTATTACTCCAATATTCCTTGACAACTTTTTGCAGGTATAATTTATGTGATCAATCCGATTCAGTTTGTTATTAAAATTAACACCTAAAAATTTGAATTTCTCTATCATTTCAATTTGTGTTCCAGATATTAATAATGGTAAGGTATCTTCGCGGTTGTTTTTATTTGTAATAGGTTTTATTAACATGTATTTTGTTTTCTGAATATTCAGCGATAAACGGTTACAACAGAACCATCTGTAGAGTTTTTCTAATTCCAGAGACATATACATGTAATAGTAATAGCTTGTAAAAGGTTTTTATGCGAGTATAATGTACTCGTGTCATCAGCAAATAGTATGATTTTCAACACATCAAGACATAACTGATGCCATTAATGTAAATCAGGAAGAGAATTGGTCCAAGAATTGAACATAGGTTCAGAAGAGATTCCATTAAATGTTACAGCCTGAGTTCTGTCTGCTAACTAGCTTCTAAACCAGTCATTCGAAACACCCCGAAAACTACAATGATGTAATAGGAGAATATCTTCATTTACTGTATCAAATGCTTTGGAAAGATCTAAAAAAGTCACGATACTATGGTTTTTGGATTCTTTTGCAGCAACAAGATCATCGTACAAGAAACAGGGCTGCAATAGATGTAGAGTGGTTAGGCCGAAATCCATATTGATTGTCAGAGAGTATATTATTTGAATCTAGGAAATCCATAACCATTGAGACAGCGAGCTTTTCGAGTATATTTCTAAAACATGGTAGGACAGATACTGGTCTGTAGTTTGAGAAGGTAGATGGGTACGACTGGTACGACACAAAATGCAAAAACCTTGAGAACAGTTTGTTTTACCATGGTTATAAATAGATTTTGATATGTATCTCCACGGATTGCCCATGTTAAGCGTCTTATTGGCTAGCCGTAACAAGCCCAAACGAACCCTCATGGCAATACATGCAGCTATATGAAACGTGAACTGCTAAACCGCGAAAATGCGAAAACCGCGAAAATGGGATGCGTTTTCTCGTCGGGTTTTCGCGTTTTTGCGTTACTATTACAGATGCGAAAATGCCAAAACACGAGATGGTCGCACACGGTTTCCATATGTCAACGACATGAAGATATAAGAGTTAAAGTGTGTTGCGTTCCATACATTTAGCATGAACTATATTTTAACTTCGTGGTAGCAGCTGTAGTCTTATATATCATGTATTTTCGTTATGTTTCTCTGGAAGTCAACTAATTACATGGTGTTTTATAGGCAGCATTCATTCGAAGATGTTGGTAATTGACGGTGACGTATACTATTATTGAGGATGTGTTTTTATAAAATCCTTGATGGTTGGTTGAGTTGCAGTAGCTATGGAAGGCAAACACCGCCAAAAATACCACAGTGAAACAAATAAGCTTGAGTCAAACGATTAACGTTCGTTTACCAAACAGTTAACACCAATTTGACAAACGAATAACGTTCGCTTACCAAACGAACAACGTACAGGCAAACAATTAACGTTGTTAGATTTGGAGTGTATGTTGGCAGTTAACATGTGACTTAACATACAGTTTTTGACCTTGAGAAAACAGGTCAACATCAGTCATATTCAAAGAATTCAGGTCCATCATCAGATGCATATATGTGGTATCAATTTAGAATGCCTAGCTATATTTCATATTATATCATAATATAAAGTATATAACCTAGAGAAAATAGGTTCAGTCAAATGGGATAGGCTTCTAGTCAGTCACCAATTGCACAAATATGATGAATTTGGAGAGCTCATCTTCACTCCTTTAAAATTTATTGCTTGTGCTAAATTTGACCTCGATAAAACAGGTGAAGGTCAGTCAATTTCATTAATTAGGCTTCTGATCCATCCAGGGACCGAAATTGAAAACTTTTGATGACCTGCTGGGTTTTTTCTTCAGAGAAAAATCGCAGGTCAAATTGAACATCACCTGCTATTTTTATAATTGGACAGCTATTGTTTTCAACCTGTGCAAATTCAGACGAAAATAGTTAATTTAACACCATACAGTAAGGATCATTCATTTGTTAAGTTTCTTATGCATTTTATCTATCCAATTTCACAGGAAAATACACTATAATTTGAACCATCTCTTGTTAATATGCATGTACAGATTGACAGCCCTTATTAGTTACTAGAGACTGTCTGAGAGTGAACATTCACGTATTGAACTTTAATGGTGTGATTCAGGTGTTACAATACACACTCCACAAATGTTGTAACTCGCATGGGAATATAAATTATGAAACATGGGAGTTACAACATTTGTAGGTTTCCATCAATTCTGATGCGGATTGCCAAAAAAATTATACCTATATTATCTTAAAATGACAAGTCTTATCCAAACTTCATGTCATGTAGAAGTATTCAATGTAGGTACATACCCACTTTATCACCATACTTTATTCATTTGTGCACAGTTTACTTAGTTCTTGCCAGATAACCAGATTATTTATTGTTTTCATCAATTAGAGTGTGTATTGTATCACCTGAATCACATCATTTGTAGATCGCTGTCAGGTTATCGCTTAACAATTTCTGAAAATGACAGCATTTTAATATCCGTCCTACTGGCTTACCTATTCATAAATGTGTATTGGCTGAGATCACATTATGCCTTGTATATATACATGTACTGTGCGTATGGAACGTGGACCTGCCGTTCTGTACCCCAATACACACTCCAAGCAATTGTTACAGGCACAGATTTCTGGAAGGACCCCTCCTGTTCCCGAGGGCGTCAGTCGGGAAGTCGGCTCTAAGAACCCTGAAGACGCCCTGGTTCTCCCAGTTTTTTCTGGACGGCTTTGTGCGTACTATGGGGTACCAAGACAAAGGAATCATACACGCGATTACAGTGAACTCACAATTACCAGTATAACTTAACCAAAAAAAAAAAAAAAGGAAAAAAAAAAAAAACAGAAAGAGACTTACGAACTTGTACATATAGCGATTCCTATTTACTTCTATTTATATCTCCTACTAATCTCTCATTGTTATTTATTATTTATCTATTTATTTATTTATTTATTTATATATTTAGCGCTGGAAAAGATATTCAATAAACAACGTAATGTACCGCGAGAATCGAATAAAACATTGAGTTGATGGGCCGTGAAATCCGAATGGGAAGCGGCCCTTAAACTACAATTTCAATCAATGGAGCTGTTTGTAACTTTGTTCACTGCTGAAGATGCTATAACTAATAGCGAGCTATACAGAATGAAATTTGTCATCTCTACTCGGAGTTGATTTTCTTCTCTATTATTGGAAAATCATCAGTGGTTCCAATGGATTACTTCAATTAGATATACTTATACAAATTTCCCAGGTGGGATGTGCCATATAGCAGGTATGTAGAAGTTCCACTTCAAAATCTTTCTACTTTTTCAGTTCAAAAAATAATTATCAACATTTGTAACTATGCTGTCAAAATGCAATGGTATGTGCAATTTCACATCTTCAGTTTCAAATAAATTCTGGGGACTTCCACATAAAACAAAAAATTGTGCATTAACTGAGTGATAATTTGTGATTTTATTTATTGAAAATTGGCCAGAATGCATCCCCAGAAATCTGGAAGCCCAGGGCTATGTCAGTAATGGAGAGAGAAATAGCACTGATTTTGGAAATGAAGTGTTTACTTTGTTGACACAAAGTCTACTAGCCCACTTATGTAAAGTGCATTATGCAATAAGTCAACAATTACAGGTCTTATTACCTGAATGGTCAACATCCAGTCCTACAGTGTTACAGTATGTCTATTTGACCAAAATGGTCAGACTTCAAGCTCACTTGAATCCTTTCTCCATACTGACCAGACACTCACGGCAGCATATTTTCTCTGACTGCATTTTAGTTATGTGTGTAAGCAGGGATTGATGTAGCCTTGATATAGATATATTTAGCTGACTTTACCCTGTGCCACATGATTATGCCAGCACTAACAGCACCAATGTCCTTACAATCCATTTTTAAAACATAATGTTAACAAAATTAGTAATTGTAAAAAAGAATGTATAATGAGATATAAATCAAGCATTGTGTTGATGGGTTGCAAAATCCGTATGAGAGGTGGGCCTTCAATTTCAATCAATCAAAAAAAAAACTTTCAGTCCTTTGAAATCCTTTGTCTGTCTGACAATAATAAACTTCATGAACAGTTGAAACACCAATAAGTTTACTGTCTATAGTTCCACCCAATGATGAACAATATCACGAACCTACATGACGAAGCAAACTCCTCAAATGTGGCCTGGGGAATCTATAGATATTGGACTCAAGTCATGAGAATTTCATATATTGAAAAAAATGGCCATTTGGCCCTACATGGGATGTGAATTATAACACTGGGAATGTTATATTGATGTTCAGCAAAATAGAATTACTTTTCCCTGATTAAGAAACAAATTTTCATTTTTGTGAATACAAAATCTTATTTTGAGATGCAAAAATGCGTCTCCATGATTCGCCAACACCGCCAAAATCTTGTCAGTTCTTTGCCTATCTTGCAAGATCATTATACCCAAATTTCATGGAAATCAAACACGTTGTTCAGAAGATATGATGTTACACATGTTTACCTGCATTCATGTCTATAGCGCCATCTAGTGATGATCAAATGCCACGAAAAACAAGCGGGTGAAATCTAAAGCCCCAGGGAGATGGCACATAAAAGTTTAATGGAAAAAACTTTAATCGTGATAATGGTTAATGAGATTTTTCATTTAAATGGCAATTTGATTCGCACGGACAGGGAATTATCATGTCGGCAATCCTATATTTATGCTTGGCAACCTAGAATAGAACAGTTTTTAAGGACTTGCTATCCACCTGAGGGGTTGAAATATGTCATTTTTTTTTATTGTCTTGTTACAAAGTTCATCAATTGATCTAACATATAGTGAAAACAGCGTTTTCAAATTCATTTTCTAAATAAGTAAAATTTGGAGTTTTGATTTTGTTTTGGTTCTTGGGGTCCTCGTACAGTCTGAAAGGTGTGAGGATTACAGGGGATTAGAATGCCTTCACGAATTCTACTCGGCTCCCCACTGACGCCCCGATGATAGCGCGTTGATTGTTGATTGAACCCCCTTCGCATACTATGGAAAGCCATCAGTGTCATAACCTCTGGTTTTCCACACGTGGTAATTCGATTTTCCACGCGTGGAAATTCTATTATCCACGCGTGGAAAATACAGCCAATGGTTTGACTTGTAATTACCACGTGTGGATATTTCGACCAATTATTCAATCAGGAAATACCACACGTGGAAATTATTTACCACGTGTGGAAAATATCCACCAATGATAGAAATGGAAATACCACGTGTGGAAATTATTTACCACACGTCGTATTTATCACCCAATCATTGAATTCGGAAATACGACACGTGGTAAATAATTTCCACACGTGGTATTTCCATTTATCCACGCGTCGAAATTTTATTTTACCCAGCCAATGAATGAGAGCTTTACAAAGAAAGCTGGTCCCTTCAGAATGACGGAAATCGACAGTTTGCGGCGAATGTGTTCGTCTAGCTGGAACAGACAATCTGCAACAGGAAACTCTCAATTTCATAAAACACAGGGACGTGTAGCAAACTTTAATAAGTTTTTTGTTGAGCAATGAGGCTGAGTCGTATAGGTCGACGACCGTACGACAGATAAGACAGGGTCAAAGTGCGTGTATCTGCTTTCTGTAACGATTGTTTTGAGTGGTAGATTCGAAAATAGAATTACCACGTGTGGAAAAGAGAATTACCACGTGTGAAAACCCCAGTGAAATACCACGCGTGGAAATTATTTACCACGCGTCGTATTTCCGAATTCAATGATTGGGTGATAAATACGACGTGTGGTAAATAATTTCCACACGTGGTATTTCCAGTTCTATAATTGGTGGATATTTTCCACACGTGGTAAATAATTTCCACGTGTGGTATTTCCAAGTTAAGTAATTGGTCGAAATATCCACACGTGGTAATTACAAGTTAAACCATTGGCTGTATTTTCCACGCGTGGAAAATCGAATTACCACGTGTGGAAAACCAGAGGTTATGACACTGATGGCTTTCCATACTTCGCCGGCGTCCTTTATGCCTAACCACAAGTGACATTTACTCAAACCTCCGCTGCGTGCATAGCGGGTAAGGAATGCGGCTTACTTTCTGAGCATATTTTTTAGACGTAAAACCCAATTTATCCCCTTTTAATTTACAGTTTTACAAAGCTTCAAAGTAAGAAGCAAACAATACAATATTGTTTAGCATGACAAGAGTAATCCATGCCAGTGAAGGATTTTATTGGGGAATAATTGGCTAATAAAGTAGTATAATCACCTTCTCGGCTCTTTATGTCGATTTATCGTGCATTAAGTTTTGAGCGGTTTCGCTGGAAAAAACTCAAATTTCTCGAAAACCGTACATCATAGAATGACGAAATTTGGACATAAATGAGATAGCATAGAGGTCTAGTATCGCGTCTTTCAGTTTTTTTTAAATTATCAAACTTTAGCGAGATATTCCGGCTTTCGCATTGTTCGGTAATTTTAGCGATATTTCTCCGTTTTTTTGGCTCTAGAAGGCTCTAGAGAGAAAACTAAGAAAAAACTAAAAAAAACTGAGAGACACGTTTCTAGATCGAGGGGTGTTCTACCGTGCTGCCGATTTTCAGGCAGTTATCTCTGGTACTTTTCTTGAAATTGACATTTGAAAATGATCGGTAGAATCTGCGAACACCAAAGTTCAAATATGAATTATAGGCTTAATTTTTTTTCAAAGTTTAAATGTATGAACATGTTTAGAGTCCTTAGAAAATACGCTTTCTAAAAATATATAGTTTTATATACATGATCTATGAAGCAAAGGCGAAAATGAGAGAATTGTATCTGAGCAAGTGTTGATCAGTACAGGTGGATAGCAAGTCCTTAAATATTTCTCCAAGCGAATTTGTGAATTTTCATTTGACGAAAAACTTCTTTTTTTTTGAGACGCAAAAAACTTGCCTTTATAATTATGCCAGCTACACCAAAACCTTTTCAGCACATTGACTATCCTTCAAGACCATTGTAATAAAATTTCAAAGAAATCAGACAAGCCGTTCAGACGAAATCGTCAGAGAAAGGTTTACCTATGCTCTGACTACAACGCCACCTAGTGGTGAGCAGCGGGTATCGAAACACAACCAGACAAATTTCCCAGGCCTAAAGAGATAGCACACCAAGTCTGACCCGAAAATATTTAACGGTTTCAGAGATATTCACGTTTAAAGTCGCGGCGGCGGCGGCGGATCCGGCGGAGCCGTTTCTCATGAAAACATAAGAGCATCCACTTTGTGGAAATGCTCTAATCATAAATATTATTTAACTTTTTCTTATATTTTAACCGTTTGAAGATAATCATGACGTCCATCAAAATGTATCAAATTGGATGGATGTTGCTGCGCAAAATTCTCGGCTGGAAGAGTTTTAAAGGAAATCCTTATCTCTTAACCTAGGAAAGGAAGATAACCTAATGGGAAAACAAGTAAAACATGGGAAATGTCCACCAAAACCACCGGAGGACTACCTTAATAACAGTCAACATTCAAAATACTGTAGAACTTTACGTGACGATCAAGCCTGGTCTTAGCCCCAGCAGGGACCTAATGTATGGAAAGCCATCAGTGTCATAACCTCTGGTTTTCCACACGTGGTAATTCGATTTTCCACGCGTGGAAAATCCAGCCAATGGTTTGACTTGTAATTACCACGTGTGGATATTTCGACAAATTATTCAACTTGGAAATACCACACGTGGAAATTATTTACCACGTGTGGAAAATATCCACCAATGATAGAACTGGGAATACCACGTGTGGAAATTATTTACCACACGTCGTATTTATCACCAAATCATTGAATTCGAAAATACGACGCGTGGTAAATAATTTTCACGCGTGGTATTTCACTGGGTTTTTCACACGTGGTAATTCTCTTTTCCACATGTGGTAATTCAATTTTCGAATCTACCAATCAAAACAGTCGTTACCGAAAGCGGATACACGCACTTTAACCCTGTCTTATCTGTTGTACGGTCGTCGACCTATACGACTCAGCCTCAGGTGGAACTCCTGCACTGCTCAACAAAAAACTTGCTACACGTACCTGTTTTTTTATGGAATTGACAGTATTCTGTTGCAGATTGTCTGTTCCAGCTAGACGAACACATTCGGAGAACTGATACTTGAACGCAAACTGTGAAGGGACCAGCCTTCTTTGTTAAGCTCTCATCCATTGGCTGAGTTAAATAAAATTTCGACGCGTGGATAAATGGGAATACCACGTGTGGAAATTATTTACCACGCGTCGTATTTCCGAATTCAATGATTGGGTGATAAATACGACGTGTGGTAAATAATTTCCACACGTGGTATTCTCAGTTCTATCATTGGTGGATATTTTCCACACGTGGTAAATAATTTCCACGTGTGGTATTTCCAAGTTGAATAATTTGTCGAAATATCCACACGTGGTAATTACAAGTCAAGCCATTGGCTGTATTTTCCACGCGTGGATAATAGAATTTCCACGCGTGGAAAATCGAATTACCACGTGTGGAAAACCAGAGGTTATGACACTGATGGCTTTCCATACTGCAGTACACGGTATCCATCGCACACACACGAAAAAAAACAACCGGTTTATGCATCTTCACGTCACGGTTTCTATTTGTAAGCCAAAGGCGAACCCTTGACCATCTTGCATAGCAGACCGCATTCCGCCCACATTCCAGTTACGTGACCTAGAAAAACTGCGCTGATTGTAAAATACGTTAGGGTTTTACTTTAGTTTAAACAGTATTTTATTTCCATAGTGTAAACATGATGGAAAAGGGGATTGGAGAACAGGCAAAGCCTATTTAAACCCCTCTCCCCACATACAGAAGATTTATTTATAAATGACACAGTGGTTAGGTCAAGTGTGTAGTAATTGTAGTAATAAGTACTGATTTGGTGATAGTCAGTAGTGAATGCTACAGTATATACAAAAGAACAGACAGGCAGAGCGTGCATATGTACAAGAAAAAAGAAAAATTACATACATGTACGCCATGCTATGCACAAATATGATAAGCCCTGAGAAAATAATAAATTAGTAAAACATATATTTAGAAGCGACCAGTTTGTCTGATGTAGTCGTGGACAAATGAAATAATATTGCTGTTATAGTCGAGGTTTTTATAGGAGTCACCAAAGAGCACGGTATGAATATCACAGTCAATGCCAATTTCATGAAATAATTGCTCTCTTTGAGTATTATATAATGGGCAAACGAAGAAAAAATGGTATGCAGTTTCATACGCATTACCACAGGAGCAGGCTGAAGATTCAGATATGTGTTGGTTGTACATATCAGCCTTAAGTAGACTGCATCCTAGTCTCATGCGAGAGTGTATAATTTGAATTTTTCGTTCTCCAAGGTAGAAATGCTTGCCCACATTATGTCCATTGTTACAGTTCCGAGAGAACATTTGTAAGTTGGGGGACGAGCGAATGTGTAAAGCAATGTCGTTCCATAGGCGGATTCCAGATGGGATAAATGACTGGTAGTATTGGTTACCTCTGCATCTGAATGTGCGGAGATTTAGGTTGTTTCTGAGAGGATATTCCTACGAAGTAGGCTACAGATCGCAAATTGTCCGGTAATGAGTGAGTGAGTCAGTCCATCCGAATCCTTTCGTCGGCAAAATAAGGAGAACCGTTGACATTAGAACCTTGATTTTTTGGCATGAACGTGCATTAGGGCATTGTTACCAGCAAGTTCTGATCTGAAATAATTCTGATTAAAATTAGATTGATAATTAACACTTCAGTATATTGTTATAAATGCATACCATCCATGTGGCCTTTAACAGTATCATGTTCCTTTTATGACCATGAAGCCATGGGACCTCATTATCAGTGGATTTAAAAGTCATTAAGGCTTGTCCTTGGAACAAACACAGAGAGAGGCTCCATCCCAGCCTTGTGGTTTTTAACAGTGATTTATATCCAAGCCCACTGAGATAAGGCCGGTTTCTACTCTGCTGCTTGCCACATCAAGTTACAGTGGTCGGTGTCCTGTATAGCAGATATAGTATATTATTGCATGCCTGTCCACTACCCTGGAACATTTCCTAGCTTAGACATTAAACAGCCCCATAAACTTGCCACCAAATGGGATAAGGCTGGGAGTACAAGAATGTGCGGTGTATTTTCTGTGGACTGTGTAGGCTGTACAGTCTGAATGAAGACAGCCTAGCAGAATTAGTTAAAGCTAGGTGGTTTAACGTTTATCAATGAAGAAAATATTCCATGTTTAGTACAATTTGTTCACATGAACTGATTGCCAAGAGCTCAGTGCCTGTCCTAATGCCTACCTTACTTCGTAGGTCCTGTGACGCATAGTCACACTGCCATGTTCCTACGAAGTAGGCTACAGATCGCAAATTGTCCGGTAATGAGTCAGTGAGTCAGTCAGTCAGTCCATCCGAATCCTTTCGTCGGCAAAATAAGGAGAACCGTTGACATTAGAACCTTGATTTTTGGCATGAACGTGCATTAGGGCATTGTTACCAGCAAGTTCTGATCTGAAATAATTCTGATTAAAATTAGATTGATAATTAACACTTCAGTATATTGTTATAGATATATGTGAACTGTAGCCTTTAACGTGTATCCTATTTCACATTGGCCACACCAGGCTTGAGCCTTCAAATTCAGGTCAAATTACCCACAGCTAAAAATACCCTGTCCCACTGTATGGCACATGGCCCTGAGGTTAATCTTAAGTACTGCATATACCCTCAAACAATCAGCGCTGTTTCCATAACGAAGCTGAGGTGGTTTAACGTTTATCAATGAAGAAAATCACCGATCAACCGCCATAGAATATAATGTGAAATAAGAAAACCGGAATAGTACATTCATCAGATTGCCGATGCCCAAAATGTGTTGTCTCATATATCTAGATAACAACGTGATGTAGAGACGCTATTTATTCGTCTTTGTACCGGTTATGCTCAGGAGAATGACATAGAATCATTATTATCTTGTGCATAGAAGGTGTTGGTCTTGAGTTGAATTACTGTAAACTACATAAATGCTACCTTTCTACTATAGTACTATATATAAAAATTTGTTGTATTGTTGGGAAAATAATGTGATTCAAAAAGTTGCTTTGATCCTGTACAAGGGCACTGAAAACTGAAAACCATTAAAGAGATGTAAATGTATTTTCACACGTAAAGCTTGAAATCTACTGAACCTATATTATTCAATCTGTTTCCTTTAATTAAAAAATTGTAAAATTAAATCGGCGATCGTTATTTATTTTGAAATGAAGGCGCATTAGGAGACTGTTACCAACAAGTTCTGAGCTGACCTACTTTTGATGAAAATTTCTGGTGATTTTTGATGAAAATCACTGGCGATTCTGACTTGGGCGGTGCCCATCTTAATATAGGCAGGATTTCAACTGCGGGTGGGGATTTCCAAGAGTTCAGTTCGCGTTCGAGTCCTAATGCCTACTGTACTTCGTAGGTCCTGTGACGTTAGTCACACTGCCATGTTGGTTATTTTCGCGTACATATTCAGGCAATAATTGGTAGAGAATTGGTGGAGTTTGCTGATTAACCATTTTATACATAAGGTTGACTTTGTGATGTTTTCTACGCAATGCTAGTGAGGTGAATCCTGTTTCTTCGTATAGCAGCTCGTGACTCACCCCGCGAGGTGAGCCACAGATTGTTCTTATAGCATCTAAATGTAGGTTTTCTAGGATGTTACTTTGGTAATCCGCACAGTTGTCCCAGACTACATCAGCATAATCAAATATGGGCAGAATGAATGATTTATATAATACTTCAAGACTTTTCCTTTTACTTTCTTTGCTAAACTATTCGCTGATACCGAGTGTAAACTATTTAATCCAACCAAGCATAACAATGAAATATTAATGGATAGATCAGTGAAATTTTTATAGAAATCCGTGCGTTATTTCACCGAATTCAAGTCCTTCAGTGGGAAGGTGAGGTCGGATACACTGACATCGCGGACCGCCTTTAAAGTTTCAGTGTTTCCTACATTTGCCTGGCTTGTTGGATGTTTGATGGTAGATGAATGGGTTTATTTTTTCTTCAAATAGATTTTGTTTTAAACTATATGTTTCCTTTATATTTATTTATGTTCATGGTTGTTGAAAATGTGCGTGTTTATCTGCCACCGCGTATATCGCAAAAGCTATGGTGCTTTCGAATATCTTGTCACGGTCGCCTTGGTCGCCGTAAACAAGTGATCTGATTGGTCAATATATCCAGGCTGTTGCTTTACGTTGAACACGATACTTTGCCGAAGCATACATACATTGCCCAAGCGTACCAGGGGTATCTATCTGGGTTAGAGATACCCCTGGTTTTAGCGAGGATGGGTTTATGTTGCATCACTTATTCATATCGGAACGTTCATTTGGCATTCACTGTAGTCCCACCAGGAGCACCTGATCGGACAGATACAAATACTGATCTTTACAAATGGAATGATGGGACTCGTGTGGATAAAGAACACACATTGCCATTGAAAAAAATTATTGGGTTTCTCGTATTTGTTTGAGCCTCGAGTTTTGCAGTCTAGTCTTACGGTAGAAATGTTAATTTTTATGCAGGCACGACTTGTCTTTTTCCAGAAATAATCCGTTGAACTAGAGGATTCGAAAGAAATTGACTTCCACATGTCATCTATTTCTAATGATGTCCGAGAGGAAATTTCCGAAGAAGCATTCCATTATGTTGGCCCATAGGATATGGCAAGCCGTTTTGGTATTTATTCCTTTATTTTTGATATCAAAAATTCTTTTTTTGATATCAAAAATAAATGTGCGCCGTTTTGGTATTTAATCGGATAATTGTTGATATCAAAAATAGTATTTTTGATATCAACAATTCTATTTTTGATATCAAAAATAAAAGTTTATATCAAAAATTTGATATCAAAAATACTATTTTTGATATCAAAAATTCTTTTTTTGATATCAAAAATAAATGAATAAATACCAAAATGGCATTTTTTTGATATCAAAAATTCTTTTTTTGATATCAAAAATACTATTTTTGATATCAAAAATTCTTTTCTTGATATCAAAAATACTATTTTGGATATCAAAAATTCTTTTTTTGATATCAAAAATAAATGAATAAATACCAAAACGGCATGCCATATGGCAAGCCGTTTTGGTATTTACTCCTTTATTTTTGATATCAACAAAAGAATTTTTGATATCAAAAATAAATGTGCGCCGTTTTGGTATTTAATCGGATAATTGTTGATTCTCTCGCTTCCTGTACAGCTGACAATGCATTTTGCACAACATTTCTAACAACAGCGTTAGCCTGAGCTGGGTTACCCGAATCAGCCATTTTCTCCATTTTTCTTTGGCGCCAAACGACGGGTGTCGGGACTGAGGAGTGAAATTGTATCAATCAATAAACAAGGGGAACATTTCGATTGAATGATAGCTCTTGAATATCATCCTCGCGAGCCAGTGTATCGATCGATCTATTAGAATCGATACACTGGCTTGGTTAGTTACCCATACTAGTTCTGGACATAAATATGTCAGGAGGTTTCCCCTAAATCAATCCAATCAGTGAACGCGCTAAGCTAACTGATTATGCCAATCCACTGCGAGGTATGAGAGGTGACAGGTTTGGATTTCATCGCGGACCAAAGTGCTTTGATGTTGGGATGAAATCAACATCGGAAGTCCAGCAAAACCCGCAGGCTTGGGATACCGACATGCCAATTCAAAACAAGCGCAGGGGATGAAATGTACGGGATTGTACAATAGAGGAATCGAATCAAGAACTCATTCGAATCACCAAAAATGTCCAGGTAAACCCTCTGCGAGGATTTAGGATTTACCTGGACTTGTGAAGATGCTTGAATATATGAACAACCAACGACAGAATTTGTGTAATTTGCATTATAATTTTTATGAGTTATTTTGTATGGTAGCACTTTTTGAGATGAAGCCAAAGATGGAAGATAAATCTTGGTAAGGGAGAGCCCATTATTTCCGTTTTGGCAGGCCCGTAGCCAAGGGGGGGTTTCTGGGTTCGGGCGAACCCCCCCCCCCCCTTTGGAAATATTATATACTTTTCTCATATAAATGCCCTTTTCAAACACTGAAGCGAACCCCCTATTTACCCCTTTTCCCATACAGCGAACCCCATGATGTGCCCTTTTGGAGTGAAGGCGAACCACCCCTCAGTAAATCCTGGCTACGGCCCTGTTTGGTGTAAGTGGTCCACTATTTTTGATATCAAAAATAAACGGTTTATTTTTGATATCAAAAAATGAATTTTTGATATCAAAAATAGTATTTTTGATATCAAAAATAAACGGTTTATTTTTGATATCAAAAATTCTTTTTTTGATATCCAAAATAGTATTTTTGATATCAAAAAAAGAATTTTTGATATCCAAAATAGTATTTTGGATATCAAAAATAAACTTTTATTTTTGATATCAAAAAAAGAATTTTTGATATCCAAAATAGTATTTTTGATATCAAAAAAAGAATTTTCGATATCAAAAAAAGAATTTTTGATATCAAAAATAAATGAATAAATATCAAAACGGCTTGCCATAATAGGAGACATTTACTTTTTTTTTTTAGTAATTTTCTCATTTTCTTGGGGATTTTCTCCATTTTTCGCCTATTTTCTACAATCAGTTTCCAGTTTATCGCATAATTTCTGTAGATTTCTGTTATTCCTAGTAACGTCGTCCCAATATCTCTATCATTTTTGTTCACCGAAAACCAAACAAAACTCTTGGAAACGTTTACACCACGGTGGAAACCTTTGCACCATTTTCAAGAATTTAGTTGGGTTTTTGGCAAAAAAAAGGGTGAAGAAATTGTGATGACGTTACTAGGAATGCGAGAAATCTGAAGAAATTCTGCGATGAAAAAGAAAACGTTTGTAGAAAGTAGGTGAATTAATAAAGAAAAACCCCGAAAACTCAGAAAAGCTAATGATTTACTGTAACATTGGACTAAATATAAATATATTGTTACCGCTGATACTAAAAATGCAACCTTACTTCCTTCTGTTCTGCATCTCGGCTTATGCTGGATGGCTTTATAAGTAGGTTAAAAATACTGGGCCCGCACTATGGACATTGAAACTCGGCAGGTCTCGAACTCCTTGTCCTGCCCTTACATACTAGATAATATGTAAACGAGGTAAGTATGGACTTTAGATGAAAACATATCTCGAAATGTATACGAATTCCACCTTTGCTCGACACTATAATGTTTCAACATTTCTCCTTGTGAAACCCACCTTTCAGCAGTTCTATACCCACACACCCTTAAACATCACACAATGCCATTAATTCAACTGTTAATATGTGCTCCATTTTAAAATGTTTTATAAAACAAAAGGTGAATCTACAATTACTTATTGTTAAAGCTATATGGACTGTGAAATTGATCAGTTATAACTGTTGTAACTATACACAAGTTTGTTTGATGCATTTTAGAATATAGATATCACGAATGCCCTCAATAAATGTCTTGACATGGACATTTCTTAAAACTGTTGAAATCTTGATGTTTTCTTGTTGTTCTTATAGAATTCCCACTAGCAGAAATGGAAAATGTGAAAGAAACGGGGTTCCAAACAAATTATACGCCTGCTGAGTATTAATAAAACTCCTCTGGTCCAGCGATATAGGACGGTATTCTTTTCACAATTCTGGACTTGCACAAAATTCAAGTTAATCCTTTTACATCAGAACGATAGCACCGGTATAGGTGCATTGAGATAGCGGTTCAACGCGGTTCGTTCATTCAGCCTCTATCCTATCTCTATAACATACGAGCATATTTTAATCAATGATAACTGTACTGTTTTCCACATAAAGTTGCCAAACTTATCATAAATGCAAGCTTGATGGTCCTTCCCTGGGCTATAACTTTATCAGTTGAATAACCCGCTCTGCTAAGGAGAAATAGGAGAGAGAGTGGATGTCGGTCCAGAATTCCATCAACTATGCTCCTCAAGCTTGATGGTCCTTCCCTGGGCTATAACTTTATCAGTTGAATAACCCGCTCTGCTAAGGAGAAATAGGAGAGAGAGTGGATGTCGGTCCAGAATTACATCAACTATGCTCCTCAAGCTTGATGGTCCTTCCCTGGGCTATAACTTTATCAGTTGAATAACCCGCTCTGCTAAGGAGAAATAGGAGAGAGAGTGGATGTCGGTCCAGAATTCCATCAACTATGCTCCTCAATTCTCCCTAAGAGGATCCTAAATTGGTTTATGAAGACTGCCGTTGTATATTTCAAACGATGAATTCTAAGTATACGACTTCGAGATATGGCGATGAAATTATGAGTAATAAGAATAAAGCAATAACTCGAGTTATCAATTATTGAGGCTGGGAGGTATTCTCGCGTAAGCAGACGTGTGCAATTACAAGATCGATACATTCAACCTAAGATCGATACATTCAACCTAAAACAAATCATATTTTTCTTTTAGTTCAGTCACATTTGGATGGGTTTATGAGCAGCTGAACCTTCACGGGAATTGGCGGGTTCGGAGAATGGCGGACTAATTTGCTGCCTTCATTGGTTTGTTATACATTATATATTATATCATAGAACTTAGGCTTTATCATATAATTTATAATATTCTCTATTATGGCGTACACGAGTAGGCTTGGAAGGCCTAAAGCTGGATAAGTGATGGTAATGCTTAAAATCTGAAAAGCACCCCGAAATTAGAAACGAGGAGCGCATCTCTGGTACACTCACCTAAGTAGTAAGGTCTAAGCAAATTCGGTAACGTTTTCCAGGGAGATAACTCTTGGTGCCCTTTTTTCCAGGTTAAAGGTATAGGGCATGCCCCATCGCCTTTCACCTCTGGGGCGCCAGGGGGCGCCACCAGCTCAAGGTCACGCGGAGGTCAAAAGTAGTTCCGGCAACCTGCAACCTTTGTATTCCTCCGCGGACAGAAAGTAGTCCCATGTCAACCAAGTGACTTCCAATGTTAATGTATACGAGGAATGCCTAAAAAGAGTATGGGAATAGACGTTTTGTGACCGGGGTGGGTCCCTAGTGGACCGAATGGGTCGAGTGAGGTGTCAAAGTGAAGCGCTCCTCGAGGCCCATTCAGGCATGGGTGGGTGCATGTAAAATTAGGATTTTTTCCCGAAAATATAAAAAGCGAAACACGGACTTTGACCCTAAAATAGGGGAAAACCCCTATCAACTCTAGCCAAAAGGGCTAATATCGGTCCCCGGGCTTATCGGGGCCTGCCTATCAAGTCAATGGGGTGGGTGCATGTAAAATTAGGATTTTTTTCCGAAACTATAAAAAGCGGAACACGGACTTTACCCCTACAATAGGGGTCTGTATTATACAATATAAGGGAAAATGCCTGTATGGGGATGGTAAAATTTTTTTGTGGGTGTTACTATGGGTTGTGGGGTCTCGTTTTTCTCGTCTGGCCGAGAAAAATACAATGGGAGGTGAAAAGTCACCGAGGTCTGTATATAGGCCCATAGCTGGCCATGGGGGGTATAGGTCCAACCTGGGAAATTCACACACGTTCATTGTGATATGGGTTGCTTGGATTTGTTTTTCACGTCGGGAAGGGTCTCGGAGCGCAACGGTGAAATTTTTGGAAAAGTACCATATAGCCCATATAGTCCCATACTGGCTATATGGGGGTATAGGTTCAACCTGGAAAATTCACACACGTTCATTGTGATATGGGTTGTTTGGTCTTGTTTTTCACGTCTCGTCATTTAGAACATGATGGGAAGGGTCCCGGAGCGAAACGGTGAAATTTTTGGAAAAAGCTCACCGAGGCCTGGGTAGGCCCATAGGCTGGCTATGGGGTATAGGTCCAACCTGGGAAATTCACACACGTTCATTGTGATATGGGTTGTTTGGACTTGTTTTTCACGTCTCGTTATTTAGAACACGATGGGAAGGGTTTCGAAGCGAAACGGTGAAATTTTTGAAAAAGTTCACCGAGGCCTGGGTAGGCCCATAGGCCTATAATGCATGGCTATGGAGGTATAGGTCCATACGGGGTGAACGTTTTGGGGTCTAGGTGAGCCCCTAATGGTCCTATGGTGTCGTATGAGGTCTTATTTTGAAGCTCTCGTGGAGTTTGTAATGTATCGACTCATGGTTCGTCCGTGTGCAAGAGTCTGCGCATGCGTAGTCTGGCCGTAGTATAGAAAGCAGGCATGTTGGGGGATGCGTGGGGGTGTGTTTTAACCCACCACTAGGGGTCCATGGTTGTGGTTTGGTGGGTTGTGACGTCACTTCCGGGTTTCACTAAAACTACCTTCGAACACAGGAGAGTTCCAATTTTTCCCGTACACGTAGAATCCGGATGTTCAACATCCAGGTTTTTTCCCGGCCCGGCCCGGCCCGCCCCGGCCGCAGCGCGCGCGCGCGTCATCACCGGCAGTGCGCGGGTGAATGTCGGGTCAAAAGGTCAAAGGTCACGTCCACGTCAAAAGGTCCAAGGTCTCCCTTTCGGCAAGGTTCGGAGACAATGTTGCGGCATCGATATACAGAGCTTGAACCCCAAAAGGGGATTGTAAATTAATCTGGGAAGGATGGGTAGTTCCGTTTGGACCAATCAGCGGTCGAGAAAAAGAGCCAATGAGCGATCGATAAAAGAACCAATGGACGGGTACTAGAATTTTGCTCACGTCTGCGCCTACATCCGGGTACTGGGATGCTTTCGCCTACGTCCGCGCCTACATCCGGGTTCTTGTACACCCTGGTAATGTTTTCTGGACATGGATGGGTTAGCTTTGGCTCCATTCTAGGCCACTAATTGGCTAATACGGTGTTCAAAGCCAGTTTCATGCATTATGCTCATATAGAAAACACACAAGACAGGGTTTTTTGGTGAGATCTCATTTTGTTTTTTATTCAGTAACAACAACAACGTGAGAACAACCACGTGAAAACTGAAGCCCAGAACAGGGGGCTTGTACATTGAAAGAACTGAAGCCTTGAACAAGGGGCTTGTAAACCTAAGCCCAGAACAGGGGGCTTGTGTACATTGAAAGAACTTAAGCCCAGAACGGGGCTTGTACATTGAAATGATGGGCGGCCCAGTCATATACGAGTACATCTCGGTCCTCGGCCTTGGGGTACTCGTCAAACATCTGTACGATGGTCGGTAAGGGTCTTCCCAGGCATCGATGGTACAGGTAAAACAAGCAATATTGTCCGCACACGCTACTGGCCAGGCTTTGCAACGTTTGACTGTTCCAACACCACGTCTCTGTGCCTTGATCCATGAAGTCTGTTAAATCGGGATGGAGGGGTGGCAGGCCGTACGGGTCAAAGTATTCGCCCTGCTGTTCTGTCAAGTACACGCCCACCCAATGTTCACCGGGCCGATCCATCGGGTCCGTGTTGACAACGTAAGCAGCAGGATACATACGGTCTAATGGGAACACATCTCGGGCGAACACCCCTTGAAAGACCATACGTGTCTCTGGGTCATTCTCCAGCACGGTGGTTATCTGGTCTGTATCCATGTTAGGTGGAGAAGTCACACAGGACGTTGCGCGCCTTGTCCACTTGAATGATGTTGTCAAACTCGGCGTAGCAGATCACATTGACGGTGCTCCGGAGGGCTCGTGCAAAGTGGATTTCCAACCGTAAATTGCCTTGCTTGGCGAGGGCCAGCTGATGGTCGTTCTCTAAGGTGGGGGTCAGATCGAAACAGAACAACGTGTATCCGTTCGCGTAGTCCTCCCGACTGATCATATTCCCTTCGTCCTGGTTGATTTGACCGGTGGCTGTAAACAGGCTCTGATAGGCTCGAATGAAATTCGCGCGCCCAAAGTTCGGTGTTAAGGCCGTGGCTGGGACCTGTTGTCCATCCACATGCAGGGCCACAAAACTGATGCCGAAATGTTTAAAGTCAAACGGATTCTCTGGGTAGGCTCCGCTGAAACTGGTATTTTCCACACAGGCCAGGATCAATCGCTTTGGTAGTTCCCCCAGGAACAGGTTTTCTTTGTTGGCGCTCATATTTCCAGCAGACACAGAGAACACTTTGGTTTGCACACGTCGGATAGGGTACTGGGCTGGTTTTGTTTCCAAGGCTTTGAGGTGTCCCAATTGAACGGCTGGATTCGGTTTCACTTTTCGGACATACAGGACTGCGTCTTGGATGACAATCTTATAGTCAGCTGCATGCCCGTCTTGGTCTTGGTAGCGGCCCAGGCGTGGGAAGAAGGGTCCATGGTGTACGTAGATGGCATTGTCTATGTGGATGAGGTGTCCGTCGAGCTCGCCGCTCAACACCCGTTTAAATTTGGTCCAGCCGTCACGGTGTAGCGTAACCGTATTCGATACGGTCTCAGCGCGCGACCAGCAAACATCTCCACGGTCTTCCACGAGGGTGACTTTATCTTCATAGACGTGTAACCCCACCCGGGGTGTAAGGGGAAGGATGGCTCGTAGAACTGGTGACATGGTTGACCCAATGACGATCGTTGAATGACGCACACTGTGTCTGACCCTCGTATTTATAGTCAGGTCCTACTGTCAATGCCACAGCGCCAGGGTCAATAGGGCACAGACCATGACTAGGCCAACCAGCCGTCGCTGGTTCCGGCGTGAGCGCTCGTGGTCCATAGCCCGAGCATCAAGGATGGCTGTCATAGTCCAGTAGTGGTGAGTGATGGCACACCTCTCCATCGAGTGCACTCTGTCGAGGACCGCTTCTGTGAACTCTTTCAGGATCTGGCGTCGCCCCTCGTTGTCGTCGCCATCTGCAAACATGGACCGGACCACTGCTCGGTAACCCGTGAGTGAATTAACCACGGTCGCATGCTGTAAAATGCGAGTCGCATAGGGATGGGTGTCCGTCATGGCTCTGCAACCGTAGAAATGGAGGTGTAGGATCCAGAGAGACGTGTTTTATAGACCATGTCACACATGCGCGCCTAGACGTCGGGTGTAGTCCGTGATACGTATTATTCTGATGGGTTAGTCCAAAAAACAGAGCAACAACAACACAGATTACAGATCAATCCTTTTATTATGCGTGAATCGGGCGTAACCTGTGAACATCATAGGAATGCATGTAATGACCTGTCTGTGGGGTTTTTCCACAATGTCGTTCTTCTTCGTGTCTTTTCGGGTACGTCCGTGTCTTTTCGGTAAAGTCAGTGTCTTTTCGGTAAAGTCCGTGTCTTTTCGGTAACGTCCTTCATCCGGGTATATATGAGGGTATTGAGGGGGGCGACTGTATGTGACGTGTTGTATGTGTTTTTCTCGGCGACGTCCGTGTCTATCATCCGGGCACATCACGTCTGCGCCTGCATTGGGGTATGTATGAGGGTCTTCATGCGCGCGCGCGCTGCGGATTCACCCACGCACTTCCGGATAACCCGCGCGCGCTGCGGCATCAGATCAACCCCGCGCGCGCGCGCTGCGGCCGGAGTAACCCGCGCGCTGCGGCCGGGGCGGGCCGGGCCGGGAAAAAACCCGGATGTTGAACATCCGGATCCTACGTGTACGGGAAAAATTGGAACTCTTCTGTGTTCGAAGGTAGTTTTAGTGAAACCCGGAAGTGACGTCACAACCCACCAAACCACAACCATGGACCCCTAGTGGTGGGTTAAAACACACCCCCACGCATCCCCCAACATGCCTGCTTTCTATACTACGGCCAGACTACGCATGCGCAGACTCTTGCACACGGACGAACCATGAGTCGATACATTACAAACTCCACGAGAGCTTCAAAATAAGACCTCATACGACACCATAGGATCATAAGGGGCTCACCTAGACCCCAAAACGTTCACCCCGTATGGACCTATACCTCCATAGCCATGCAGTATAGGCCTATGGGCCTACCCAGGCCTCGGTGAACTTTTTCCAAAAATTTCACCGTTTCGCTTCGAAACCCTTCCCATCGTGTTCTAAATAACGAGACGTGAAAAACAAGACCAAACAACCCATATCACAATGAACGTGTGTGAATTTTCCAGGTTGCCAGTATGGGACTATATGGGCTATATGGTACTTTTCCAAAAATTTCACCGTTGCGCTCGGAGACCCTTCCCATCGTGTTCTAAATGACGAGACGTGAAAATCAAAATAAGACCTCATACGACACCATAGGACCATTAGGGGCTCACCTAGACCCCAAAACGTTCACCCCGTATGGACCTATACCCCATAGCCAGCCTATGGGCCTACCCAGGCTTCGGTGAGCTTTTTCCAAAAATTTCACCGTTTCGCTCCGGGACCCTTCCCATCATGTTCTAAATGACGAGACGTGAAAAACAAGACCAAACAACCCATGTCACAATGAACGTGTGTGAATTTTCCAGGTTGAACCTATACCCCCATATAGCCAGTATGGGACTATATGGGCTATATGGTACTTTTCCAAAAATTTCACCGTTGAGCTCCGAGACCCTTCCCATCGTGTTTTAAATGACGAGACGTGAAAATCAAAATAAGACTCATACGACACCATAGGACCATTAGGGGCGCACCTAGACCCCAAAACGTTCACCCCGTATGGACCTATACCCCATAGCCAGCCTATGGGCCTACCCAGGCTTCGGTGAGCTTTTTCCAAAAATTTCACCGTTTCGCTCCGGGACCCTTCCCATCATGTTCTAAATGACGAGACGTGAAAAACAAGACCAAACAACCCATGTCACAATGAACGTGTGTGAATTTTCCAGGTTGAACCTATACCCCCATATAGCCAGTATGGGACTATATGGGCTATATGGTACTTTTCCAAAAATTTCACCGTTGCGCTCCGAGACCCTTCCCATCGTGTTTTAAATGACGAGACGTGAAAAACAAATCCAAGCAACCCATATCACAATGAACGTGTGTGAATTTCCCAGGTTGGACCTATACCCCCCATGGCCAGCCTATGGGCCTATATACAAACCTCGGTGACTTTTCCCAAAAATTTCACCGATTCGCTCCGGGACCCCTCCCATTGTATTTTTCTCGGCCGACGAGAAAAACGAGACCCCACAACCCATAGTAACACCCACAAAAAAATTTACCATCCCCATACAGGCATTTTCCCTTATATTGTATAATACAGACCCCTATTGTAGGGGTAAAGTCCGTGTTCCGCTTTTTATAGTTTCGGAATTTTTTTTCCTAATTTTACATGCACCCACCCCATTGACTTGATAGGCAGGCCCCGATAAGCCCGGGGACCGATATTAGCCCTTTTGGCTAGAGTTGATAGGGGTTTTCCCCTATTTTAGGGGTAAAGTCCGTGTTCCGCTTTTTATATTTTCGGGGACAAATCCTAATTTTACATGCACCCACCCCATTGACTTGATAGGCAGGCCCCGATAAGCCCGGGGCACGATATTAGCCCTTTTGGCTAGAGTTGATAGGGGTTTTCCCCTAGTTTAGGGGTAAAGTCCGTGTTCCGCTTTTTATAGTTTCGGGGACAAATCCTAATTTTACATGCACTCACCCCATTGACTTGATAGGCAGGCTCCGAAAAGCCCGGAGACCGATATTAGCCCTTTTGGCTAGAGTTGATAGGGGTTTTCCCCTATTTTAGGAGTAAAGTCCGTGTTCCGCTTTTTATATTTTCGGGACAAATCCTAATTTTACATGCACCCACCCCATTGACTGAATGGCCCTCGAGGAGCGCTTCACTTTGATACCTCACTCGACCCATTCGGTCCACTAGGGACCCACCCCGGTCACAAAACGCCTATTCCCATACTCTTTTTAGGCATTCCCCGTATACATTAACATTGGAAGTCACTTGGTTGACATGGGACTACTTTCTGTCCGCGGAGGAATACAAAGGTTACAGGTTGCCGGAACTACTTTTGACCTCCACGTGACCTTGAGCTGGTGGCGCCACCTGGCGCCCCAGATGTGAAAGGCGATGGGGCGTGCCCTATGCCTTTAACCTGGAAAAAAGGGCACCAAGAGTTATCTCCCTGGAAAACGTTACCGAATTTGTTTAGACCCTACTACTCACCTAAATACCATTAATGTGCAGGAATGGTTATTATTGTCTCGCGTGCTATTTAGCAGATCTGCTACTTCGCAAATAATTTAAAAAATCAGTGATATTTAGAAAGGGGTGTGCTACTTTGAAGATAAGGACTAGTTGCAGTAAGATGGATTTCTGTCCTATAGGTGTTGCATTAAGAAACAAAATTTCCATTTCACCAGTACAACTGCCAACTTTGAATATTTCAAAGTGAAATAATAGCTGGGTATACATAAGAAAACTCGATCCAAAATTATTCATAATGTGCATGTTAATGGGATATAAAAACGTGCAAATGTACGTTTTTTTTGCTTTTGAGGGGGAATTCCCATAGCATTTCCCTAAATTCCGAAAAAAACCACCTCGCAAACCAAACTCATTCTGATATCAATCTCGTTATTATTTAATCATGTTTCAGTTGTGTTAATTTCATTTTGGTTCAAGAAGTGTTTTTTGATAAAAATTGAAAAATCAATTCGTTGATTTTTGCAACATGGCACGAAGTGGTACAATGCCAAATGCGTGATAGCCACAATAGATTACGCCAGTGGCCGTGTGGTAAGTTCGTACACTACGGTGAACCACGCTTGATTTTTGTGAGTTCGAATCACGTCATTACCACGAACTTTTTTTTTCGTGTCCATAAAGACTTGAGATTATTTTCGCCGAATTATAAAGCATAATAGGACTTCAAAATGTCTTGAATGACAATTAGAATTATAGATAATAATTTTTTAATTCGATTGTGACAAAAGTTCTCGTGCACATGCGTGCAGTGTCACAGTATACATGTATACATGTTGGATAACTGTTCTACCTTCAAGTCAACCGCTGAACGTTTTTATTCGTCAATTTTCACTGTTATGTTGAAGGCATCATAGAAACCGATTTATATAGTGTTTGGGTGATCGACTGTCAACATGAGTGCCACCTTCGGAAAGGTGAAATGTGAACTGTCTGTGTGGCTTGTACCATCAGGCCAAACAAGAAAATTATCTGGGTCGCAGTTCGATTGGGCTCAGGATGAATGTGAGCATGACATTGACGAACATGGATCGATTTGCCCACGATGTAGAGGACGGTTCTACAGATCTGCCCGAAGAAACAGTGAACCGGCAACACCCAAAGTTACGCCTCCAGCACCCACACCAGATGTTCCCGGGGACTGCGTTCTTCTTCCCTTTGCACGTGTCGGAAGGTCAAGGGTAACGTGTTGTATTTGGAAAAGAAGAGGTTTGAACATGAAGTCTGTTCCACCTGAGGTCCGAATGAATATTTTTGTTCGACAGGCCATTCTCGCGCCAACAGGAGTTATTTGTTGCGCCAGCCATTTGATTGGAACCCACTTGAGAAATGGGCACGAAATCGACGAGAGCACTAAAGAATCGAACTGTAACATTGAACGCAGGAGATGTGACCACCTTATTGGCACAGCTACGTGTGGTTGTGCTGTCATCTGAATCCAAACGAATCAGCTTTGATCCAGAAACTATGTCAGATGATGACATGTATAATCTTACAGGCCTGCGAAACGATCAGTTTGATGATTTGGTTTCTCATGTTCACAGTATGCGACGTACCAGGCTAAGGTCCATCAGACAAGCTATTGGGATGCTACTCCTCAAGTTAAGAACGGGTCTGTCTTTGAGGTAAGATTGAAAATCTGCATGTTATTGGAGATTTTTTTGCTTAGAAATATTTCACATGTTGCAATGGAACCCAAACGTTCAATATTTTGTATTATATATAGGTCTACAGAAACGCATATCAGCTCCCCCATGATATCCCAAATAAAGGATATATGAAATTAATTAGATTAGCTGACATATAATTAAGACATCATTGAACTCAAAATCGCATTTTTAATCATCCACAGATTGTTGGGAACACTTTGCTGCATCAACAAACGCTATCAGGTGTCTAGAATTATACAATCGGAAAAGGCAGCCCTAACCACAGATTTTGTGCCTCTCTATTTCGGATTCCAGCATATTACACGGATGCAAGTTATTGAGAAGCATATCACAGATTTCGCCATCCAGCTCTTCAGTATATGGGTTTCTGATGCAGCTATTCTGATTCTTGATGGAACCTATGTTTATATACAGAAGAGCTCCAAGTACCATTTTCAACGACGCAGCTTTAGTATGCACAAACACCGTCCCCTTGTTAAGCCAATGGTCATCACTTCTACCGATACCTTACTTGGCCGACGGGAAGAATAATGACGCGTCCATAGTTGTCCATGCCCTGAAAACCAATGCCGAAAATATGATGCAGTGGCTGCAAGAAGAGGACATCTTCATCCTGGACCGTGGTTTCAGAGATGCGCTGCCATTTTTACATGACTGTGGATTTCAAACCGAGTCACCGTGCTTCTTGGACAAAGGAACAAAGCAACTGTCTTGTGAAGATGCTAATTCATCTAGGCTAGTAACCAAGATTCGCTGGGCAGTGGAAAGTGTAAACGGCCGGTTAAAGCAGTGGCGTTACCTAGACAAAGTGGTCCCAAATGCAGATGCTCACAATCTTCAAGAATTCATCCATGTTGTGGCTGCTTTGTGCAACAAATACAGGCCTCCAGTGGCGACAAATAACCTTGCAGATTGTGACGTTGCCGTGAAGATGCTTGAGCTCGCCAAAACAGCTAACGTCGTTCAAGAACGTGTAAATACAGAAGTTCACCTCAAGCACGGGTCCTCAACCTGGTCACCGATCGATACGTCGGGCGCCCTTCCCGATTTCCCAACATTATCGGAAGAGGAAATTCGGTCGCTGACCTTCGGTTTGTACCAGGTGAAACAAGCCTCCAGTTATGTGGACGAATACCTGCGAGAGGGGAAACCGCGCATCTTTGTAAGTCGAGCCACATCTGACATAGTCCATGCCCGTATCCAGTCAAGACACACGTCTTCAAAACAACACAATCTGTGGATACAGTTTACTGACGAATCGGTTGATGGCTGGTACTGTCAATGTCCTCTTGGTGCCCGAACTGTGGGGTGCTGCTCCCACGTCGCAAGTATCATCTGGTACTTGTCATTTGCAAGACACGAGGAATACAGTCGTAAACCGGACAGACTAACGCCTCTCCTGCAGGATGCCGCGAATATTCCCAGCACGGATACAGAGGACAGCAGTTCCGATGATAGTGACTGAGGAAACGATTAGCTGGATACAAACTGTATATATACTCTATCTAGAGCTTCAAACCGAACTGTATTCAGGTGTATATTATATTTCAATCGTATACTTTTATTACATGAAATATGAAATGAAACTGTCAGAAAATGACAAGGAAAAATTGAGTAAAATACTAGAATGAAAATACATATATTTCTTATGTCATATGTGAAACGATAAATTCGTTTGGAGTGGCCTAATCTCGAAACCGGTGTCATTTATTTTTAGACATAGGGAATCCGCTGTTTCGTGCAGCGTCACAGAGCTTTCACATAAAAGCGGCTTGACAATAGAAGGTCAGCGTAGTACCGTCCGCTATCTTACCGCAACTCGTCCTTTCTAGGATTACTGCTAGTTTGCACTTTGACTTGCCTGTTCCCAAAGGAAATATATTGTGTAATTAGCACAAATGCTAAATATTGAATATTTTTTCTAAATTGCAGCCAGAAGAAATATTCAATATTTATGATAACTCGCAAACGCAAATTGTCAGACTGTCTCTCCCGAAAGAAAATATATTGTATAATTAGTACAAATGCTAAATACTGAATATTTCTTCTAAATTGCAGCCATGATAAATATTGAATACTTCTTCTAAATCGCAGCTCCAAATTGTCCGACTGCCTCTCCTTAAAGAAAATATATTGTATAATTAGCACAAATACTACATATTTTCAAACTTGCATGGGCTGGTAAATAAGGAGGTTTAAGGTAGTCTCAAGTACACATTCTTTGCTGGTTTGTGCAACTCCTCTGAAAATAACAGGGATCATTCTATCGTTCTTCCTGGTTAAACAACGCGCATGCGCTGGTACATAAGGATTTTTAAGACAGTCGCAAGTACATTTTCATTTGTGGTCTGTGCAACTCCACTCAGACAATAACAGATTATTCTATCGTTCTTCCTGGTTAAACAACGCGCCTGTGCTGGTATATAAGAATTTTTAAGAAAGTCGCAAGTACATTTTCATTTGTGGTCTGTGCAACTCCACTCAGACAATAACAGATTATTCTATCGTTCTTCCTGGTTAAACTGGTTAGGCTGTTTAAGACAGTCCCAGGTAAAGCTTGATTGGTGCCTACAGAACGGGCGATATAAAGGCAACCTCACTGATGCAGACAGCTGACATGTATTCAGACTTACTGGCACAACAAACCAATCATTCAACGATGACCGAAGGTGTTTCGGAGACAATCGGTCCCTTTCAATGTAATTTCGAAAGAAACAAAACACCAAAAACAACATCTTCCTTTGGTACTTGATTGCAAAAATCAAATTATATTCTAATTAGATGATATTATAAAGGTGCTAAATATTGAATATATTGTCCTTTCTCCGACACGGTGTTACAGATATTTTAATACGAATCTGTTCTAATTAGAGTAGATTATAAAAATGCTAAATATTGAATATATTGTCTTTCTACGAAAAGACTCTTGTGGATATTTAACTGCGAATCTTTTCTATTTAGAATACATTATAAAAGTGCTAAATATTGAATATATTGTCTTTTCCCAGACGCCAGCTACATATTTAAGTGCGAATATTTTCTATTAGATGATATTATAAAAGTGCTAAATATGAATATATTGTCTCTCTCGGACGCCATCTAGATATTTAACTGTGAATCTCTTATAATTAGATGATATTTTTAAAGTACTAAATTTCAATATATTGTCTGTTCTCAGACGTCAGCTACATATTTAAGTGCGAATCTATTCTAATTAGATAATATTATAAAGGTGCTAAATATTGAATATATTGTCCTTTCTCCGACACGGTGTTACAGATATTTTAATGCGAATATCTTCTAATTAGACTAGATTATAAAAGTGCTAAATATTTTGAATATATTGTCTTCTCTCCGAAAAGGCTCTTGTGGATATTTAACTGCGAATCTCTTCTATTTAGTATAGATTATAAAAGTGCTAAATATTGAATATATTGTCTTTTCCCAGACGCCAGCTACATATTTGATTGCGAATCTTTTCTAATTATATGATATTATAAAGGTGCTAAATATTGAATATATTGTCTTTTCCCAGACGCCAGCTACATATTTAAGTGCAAATCTTTTGTAATTATATGATATTATAAAGCTGCTAAATATTGAATATATTGTCTTTCGTCAAACGCCAGATAGATATTCAACTGCGAATATATTCTATTTAGATGATATTATGAAGGTGCTAAATATTGAATATATTGTCCTTTCTCCGACACGGTGGTTCAGATATTTTAATGCGAATCTCTTCTAATTAGAGTAGATTATAAAAGTGCTAAATATTGAATATATTGTCTTTTCTCCGAAAAGGGTCTTGTGGATATTTAACTGCGAATCTCTTCTATTTAGTATAGATTATAAAAGTGCTAAATATTGAATATATTGTCTTTTCCCAGACGCCAGCTACATATTTGATTGCGAATCTTTTATAATTATATGATATTATAAAGGTGCTAAATATTGAATATATTGTCTTTTCCCAGACGCCAGATAGATATTTAACTGCAAATCTCTTCTAATTAGATGATATTATCAAAGTGCTAAATATTCAATATATTGTCTGTTCTCAAACGTCACCTACATATTTAAATGCGAATATATTCAAATTAGATGATATTATAAAGGTGCTAAATATTGAATATATTGTCCTTTCTCCGACACGGTGTTACAGATATTTTAATGCGAATCTCTTCTAATTAGAGTAGATTATAAAAGTGTTAAATATTGAATATATTGTCTTTTCTCCGAAAAGGCTCTTGTGGAAATTTAACTGCGAATCTCTTCTATTTAGTATAGATTATAAAAGTGCTAAATATTGAATATATTGTCTTTTCCCAGACGCCAGCTACATATTTGATTGCGAATCTTTTCTAATTATATGATATTATAAAGGTGCTAAATATTGAATATATTGTCTTTTCCCAGACGCCAGATAGATATTTAACCGCAAATCTCTTCTAATTAGATGATATTATCAAAGTGCTAAATATTCAATATATTGTCTGTTCTCACACGTCAGCTACATATTTATGTGCCAATCTATTCTAATTAGATAATATTATAAAGGTGCTAAATATTGAATATATTGTCCTTTCTCCGACACGGTGTTACAGATATTTTAATGCGAATATAGTTAGACTAGATTATAAAAGTGCTAAATATTGAATATAGATGTTATTAAAGTAACCCACTTTTCTGCCTACTGCGGAGTTTAGCAAAAATATCTGCACAATATTGCCAAGTATGCTATTTAGCACCATGTTAAAGCATAGGAAATTTGAAAAGTATATAAAAAAAGCCAATCCTGCGCCTAACTCCTAAATGCCCGGTATGAACTACTCTGCAGGGGTCTTATTCACGAAGGGCTCGTAAGGCCTAAGTGAGACGTAAGAGACACGTAACCCAAACTTAGTGTCAACGTAAGGAAAAGGCTGCTATTCACGAATACCTCGCAAACTGAGTGAACCCGTAAAATCCTCTAAAATCCTCTAAAATCCATGCACTCTGAAGTTAAGTATGTCTTTTTTCTTTTTCTTCTCTTTTTTTTGGTCCTACCCTGCATCAATGAGTCGGACAACACGTATTGATCGATCGAATACCGCCCGCCGTCTACTTTCTCAAGCATAAGAGAACAAACAGCATTTTGGGAATATAGCACAGTAGTGATGTAAGAGTAAATGGAGTCAGTTTTCACCCGGATGTAGAGGTCATTTGGGGCGGAAACGAGGCGGGAGGAGAGGTCAAGTGCAGTATAGTTCCGGCAGAAGGACCAAAAGCTACCTCCAATCCAGGAGAGTTCCAATTGTTGGAGAGGATGTATTCAGGATGTATTCATCCGCGGTGATGCGGTCTGGCCGCGGTTTTGGCGGTGATTCGGTCTCGGGAAAAAGCTTCCGCGGAGAAAAAGTAGTCCCTAGATAAAATGGTCCGATGGGGTCGAGTGAGGTATCAAAGTGAAGCTTATGTGAAGGGGCATCTAATGGGCTGGGTGTGGCGTTGACATACCGGCCTTCTGCGCATGCGCGGTGGCCGAAGGGTATGAAAATAGCCGTGTTGGAGCTAGGGGAGTCCCTAATGGTCCAATGGGGTCGAGTGAGGTATCAAAGTAAAGCCTATGTGAAGGGGCATCTGATGGGCTGGGTGTGGGGTTGAACTATCGGCCTTCTGCGCATGCGCGGTGGCCCAAGGGTATGAAAATAGCCGTGTTGGAGCTAGGGGAGTTACTCATGGTCCAATGGGGTGGAGTGAGGTATCAAAGTGAAGCATTCGTGAAGGGGCATCTGATGGGTTGGGTATGGGGTTGAACTATCGGCCTTCTGCGCATGCGCGGTGGCCCAAGGGTATGAAAATAGCCGTGTTGGGAGCTAGGGGAGCCCCTAATGGACCAATGGGGTCGAGTGAGGTATCAAAGTGAAGCTTATGTGAAGGGGCATCTGATGGGCTGGGTGTGCGGTAGGAATATCATTCTGCGCATGCGCAGATGCAATGCGGAGGACTCGTCCAATCAGAAGCGAGTATTTCAAATCCGTCCCAGAGCTCTCGTCCAATCAGAAGCGAGTATTTTGACCCGGTGCATTATGGGACATATCCAAGATGGCGGCACGTGTGTTCAAGATGGCGGCACATCATCTCGTCCAATCAGAAGCGAGTATTTCAAATCCGTCCCAGAGCTCTCGTCCAATCAGAAGCGAGTATTTTGACCCGGTGCATTATGGGACATATCCAAGATGGCGGCACGTATGTTCAAGATGGCGGCACATTCGGTGTCGAAAACTGGCCATTTTGTCGGGATGTGGTCACCTAGTGTCGAAAACTGGACCCTGTATGACGTCACTTCCGGGTTTTTCACTAAAAACTACCTCCAAACATAGAAGAGTTCCAAATGTTTCCCCTTACACGTCCGTATGTTCAACCGCCGGGACCTTTTCCCGCCCCGCTCCGCCCCGCCCCGCCCCGGCCGCAGCGCGCGCGCGCGTCATCACCGGCAGTGCGCGCGCGCGCGGGTCAAAAGGTCAAAGGTCACCTCCAGGTCAAACGGTCTTCTTTTCGGCAAGGTTCGGAGAATACATAGAACTTATATTCATCAACTTAATCTATACGTGTTGGACGAGTCTCTTCACTCACCGTATACACGCACCTCAATGAAATGCCCGCTCCAAACCTAGACCAAAAACACGTACTTGGTCTGTGGGCTGATTTCATTGGATCTCTATTTTACTATAGTGCGCTTGCATTCTAACATTGATGGGTTACGTTTTGGCTCCATTATAGGCCACTCATTGGCTAATACGGTGTTCAAAGCCAGTTTCATGCATTATGCTCATAGAACTTATAGTCATCAACTTAATCTATACGTGTTGGACGAGTCTCTTCACTCACCGTATACACGCACCTCAATGAAATGGCCGCTCCAAACCTAGACCAAAAACACGTACTTGGTCTGTGGGCTGATTTCATTGGCTCTCTATTTTACTATAGTGCGCTTGCATTCTAACCTTGATGGGTTACATTTTGGCCCCATCCTACACCACTGATTTCACTGAATCGCCACATTGGGCATTGATGCATTATGAATAAAACACACAAGACAAGGTTTTTTTTTGGTGAGATCTCATTTTTTTTTTATTCAGTGAACAACAACAACGTGAGAACAACCACGTGAAAACTGAAGCCCAGAACAAGGGGCTTGCTAGAACTGAAGCCCAGAACAAGGGGCTTGCACATTGAAGCCCAGAACAAGGGGCTTGTAAACTTAAGCCCAGAACAAGGGGCTTGTAATTAACTTAAGCCCAGAACGGGGCTTGTACATTGAAATGATGGGCGGCCCAGTCATAGACGAGTACATCGCGGTCCTCGGCCTTGGGGTACTCGTCAAACATCTGTACGATGTTAGATAAGGGTCTTCCCCGGCATCGATGGTACAGGTAAAACAAGCAATATTGTCCGCACACGCCTCTGGTCAGGCTTTGCAACGTTTGACTGTTCCAACACCACGTCTCTGTGCCTTGATCCATGAAGTCTGTTAAATCGGGATGGAGGGGTGGCAGGCCGTACGGGTCAAAGTATTCGCCCTGCTGTTCTGTCAAGTACACGGCCACCCAGTGTTCACCGGGCCGATCCATCGGGTCCGTGTTGAGAACGTAAGCAGCAGGATGCATACGGTCTAATGGGAACACATCTCGGGCGAACACCCCTTGAAACATCATACGTGTCTCTGGGTCATTCTCCAGCACGGTGGTTATCTGGTCTGTATCCATGTTAGGTGGAGAAGTCACACAGGACGTTGCGCGCCTTGTCCACTTGAATGATGTTGTCAAACTCGGCGTAGCAGATCACATTGACGGTGCTCCGGAGGGCTCGTTGAAAGTGGATTTCCAACCGTAAATTGCCTTGCTTGGCCAGGGCCAGCTGATGGTCGTTCTCTAAGGTGGGGGTCAGATCGAAACAGAACAATGTGTATCCGTTCCGTAGTCCTCCCGACTGATGAAATTCCCTTCGTCCTGGTTGATTTGACCGGTGGCTGTAAACAGGCTCTGATAGGCTCGAATGAAATTCGCGCGCCCAAAGTTCGGGGTTAAGGCGGTGGCTGGCACCTGTTGTCCATCCACATGCAGGGCCACAAAATTGATGCCGAAATGTTTAAAGTCAAACGGATTCTCTGGGTAGGCTCCACTGAAACTGGTATTTTCCACACAGGCCAGGATCAATCGCTTGGGTAGTTCCCCCAGGAACAGATTGTCTTTGTTGGCGCTCATATTTCCAGCAGACACAGAGAACACTTTGGTTTGCACACGTCGGATAGGGTACTGGGCTGGTTTTGTTTCCAATGCTTTCACGTGTCCCAATTGAACGGCTGGATTCGGTTTCACTTTTCGGACATACAGGACTGCGTCTTCGATGACAATCTTATAGTCAGCTACATGCGCCTCTACGTTAGTGGCCATCAAGGCGAAGGTCGGAGGCGCTCGTATCAGTCGGATTTTGATGGGGACCTTGTTCAAGAGGTACCGGTCTTGCATGAACATGTCTGCGTGCAGTCGACCCATGAGATCCACCGAGACGCCGTTCGCGGTCAAAGCCTTCCGTTTGCTATATCCCGTATTGTCGTTCTCGGCGCCCATGTGCTCGGCTTTGTCCTGGTAGAATAAAGCGGCTGTCAGTTGAGATTTTTTAGCCTCTCGTCCATGCGACAACAGCGTCTCGATGTAGGCTCGATAGGGGTACGTGTTGGTCGAGTCACTGATGAGTTTGTCGCTGAGAAATATATCCACCTGTTGAAACATCGAGTGCAGCCAGAGATTCGTGGGGCCCACCGTTGCTTGGTCGGCGATTCTGGTGCCATCTCCATTGGTGATCTTGGCTTTCACATACAAGTAGGTATGGGCTAAATCCACATAGGTCGTATCCGCATTACTGATGGTGAACTCGATGGGCCCTGTTGCGTTGATGCTGGACAGCGGGAGATGCTCCACCCATAATCCTTGTTCGGCACTGGTCTGTGTAGGCGGGACGGTCCACAAATCAAATTCACTGTTGGTGGAGGGGCAGGACTCGGCGTGGATCAAGGACATGTTTTAAGAAAAGATATCCCGGGTCTTCGATGTGCGTCGTCGCTGGGTCGGTCGTCGACTGGTGCGTGGTCTCGGTGGGGCAGCTCTTTTATTCCCTACGGTGCGTTGTGCTTTGGCCACCAAGACGCCTCCCGCTTCTTTGGCCCGCCGTTTCAAGGCTTCTTTGGGTGCCGTACCCCCCAAGACATCACCGGCCACTTGCAGTCCACTGCGTACCGCTTGTTTGCCGATTGCTTTCACCCCACGCGTCACCAAGGGCAGGAACGTTTTGACGATGCTCCCGAGTATGTTCCCCAGTCCATGTCCACGTTGCATGCGTGCACCACTAAACACCGGAAAGCCACCCCCGGCCTGTTGGGCATAATAGTCCATATAGCTGCGTGCATCGCACTCGTAAGGCACCTTCATTATGCAAAGTGGGGAGCACGTGCTTGTCGAAAATGAAGTGTCAGCACCACTTTCCCGCGTTGGAATGCCACCGGTCGTCCCGTGTCATCTCTTATATCCACCGTGATCGTGTTGATGTGGGTTTGTCGTACAGGCAGGTAGAGCATGTGGGTGAAACTGTGGGTGACTTGATCGCCATACTTATTTTTAATGGGGACCAACCGTAACAGAGGTGTGTTGATATCGCCCACGATGTGGTTGTCCACCACGTCCGAGTAGACGTAGAGTCCGTACATACCCGACTTCATATCCATCGGGATCTCGCCATGGTGTTCGGTGGGACCAGCGAACGTCTGTAGATCGAAACCCAGCATTTGCTGTAGGATAGGACTCAGTACGACACTCGCGTTGGCGGTGACGGTAAGCTGTGCCTTGTCGTTGTGTGCGTTGTAATCGAAGTCCACGTGATTCTTGAAGGGATAGGCTTGGATGGGTTTTGAACTATTCGTGACCTGCCGTAGAGCCTTATAATGCAACAGTCTTGACAGCCCACCGATGAACTCCTTGGGAGTATCGTATTGGCCTTCGGGGAGGGTGAGTCGGGTGTCTTTTCCTTCGTAGGTCACCTCGTACCACACTTCATTGGCTCGCACGTTGTACCACGAGTAAGGGTACTGAATATCCACCAGTCCACATTCCCACCGGCCAGGTAAATGCAACGGTTGTGGTAATTGAGTCACATACTTGGCCACGGTGTTGTCAGGAAACACATCCAGCGAACTGTTACTGGGTAGGGTGAGGTAAAACATGGCGACTGAGCTGTCCTGCTGCTGCTGTTGGTTTTAATAGGTGTTCCAGACCTTGGGTGGTTGTGTCCGGCGTCGTGTTCGTCGCGTTGACTTGCTACGTGTCACGGCTCTGGAGATGTGCGGTGTCCTGATCAAGGGTGGTTTTTTAAAGGTCTGAAAAGAAGGTGCCCGTTGTGGTGGTGGTGGAGTTTTGGGGGGTGACTCCGGTTCCCAGTCGGATTCCCAAGGTTGTGGAATCTGTCGTGGTGCACGAGGCGATTGCTGGGTTTGCTGCATAAAGGCCCAGCGGTGGGGGTTCCCCACCAATTCCTGTGGTACATGCATGTCTTTCAAGCCTTGAGCGAAGACCTCCCATCCTCGAGGATCCGTGTGCGATCTGCGTTTACGCATCAGGTCATTCACTAAATCCGTCATGTGGGTCCGGGGACCACCTGATTCTGTACCAGGAGTTCGCCTTTATCATTCCAAGTCATGTTAGGATTCTGTTTCATTCGTTGTAATACCAGGCCAGCTTGTTTCTTGAACGATGCAGGTACACTCTTCAGCACTTCGTCTTCCACCCACTGTGGGGCTGTGGGTGGTACCCCTGGTAATGGCGGCTGTTGGAGGGGTGCTGAGGTCGGCGGTGTGTCACGTGGTGGTGGTGGTGGTGGTGGGGTAGAGAGGGTTTTGTATTGGCCCATGAACGTCATGTACCGTTGAAGCGTCTCATTGTACCGTTGTACTTTCTCACTGTCGCTTAACCCCGGTCTCTGTAAGATCTGTTGCATCTCTCCATCGAGGGTGTTTATGGTCTTCACCGTAGGTGGGACAGGGTAGGGTGATTGGAGGTTTTGCAGGAACCGTGGTTCGACGAGGACCATTTTTTTTCGTGTGGTTCATTGTCGGCCGAAGAGTCCACCCAATGCTGGACCCAACACGGAAGCGGCCAACGGTGCTAAGATGGCCCCGAGAAAGCCGCCTTTCTGTAACACCTTTTTCTTTTGTGTTTGAGGGACCCGCTTGTGGACTAGGGCTCGGAGACCTGTCTTATGCTTGGCCAACTTGGTCTTCTGAGCCGGAGTCAGTGGTACGTTGCCTTTTAACAGGTTGTACCCGATCTCGCACAGACAGCGTACAAGGTCAGGGTCCACACCGCGTACAATGGTTCGGACTAACTTGGGTGGGGCCGTCTTCAATACACGGAGCGTGGGAGCGTGCTTCCGTACTCGCGCAGACATCCTGTACAACTAATGCTAGAACCCACAACTCTGCCCTTTTTATCCACCTCACAGACAAAGTCAACCCTGCTGTGGTATTCATTCTTTTATTATTCCCCATCATCAAACACACACACTCCAGCTGGGGGCGCCACTGTGGGTGTGTTTACATTATTTTTGCAAGTACACGTGGTGGGTCTCTCCGGGAAAGATGCCGGTCCGTAGTCGAAAGGTGGTCGGGGGTGGCTTGCTTGAGGTCGAAGAGCATATACCCGTGCTGAGGGGTTGTGGCATCTTTAAAGGCTTCCAACGCAAACGGTGTGCGGCCGGGATACATCTGTCTCGCCAGGTGCAGCAGTTGAGTGGTATCTCTCGGGTTTTTGAAGACCACCAGGTAGTAGGCATTTAAGCTGATGTTCCTATGTTCTTTGTTTTTACTGAACAGATTCTGCACAATGTAGATGATGCTGAGCCGTCGATGATGGCTGCCTTTGGTAAAGAGTTGGGTGACCCGCGCATCCGTCTCCGCCATGAGATCATCCAGAACCACCAAGGTGTCGGGTTCCAAATCGGCCAGGTTGGGTAGGCCTTCCACGAACGTGATGTGGGGCATTGCTGCATACGCTTCCTGCCATTCTCCGTAACACCACACGACTCGAGCAATGGGTGGGGTGATCATGCTGTCGGCGTGTTGAAGGAGCTTCCTGACGAAGTGCGTTTTGCCGGAACCCGTCGGTCCTGCGATGACGCAAGTGAAGGGATGCTGCCAACGGGGGTCCATGGTTCGAGGTGTATCCCTTGTCGTGGTAACCCGCTCTTGTAAATTTCGTACGAGTGAACTGGAGTGGTGGTGGGTACAACGTCGGTCGTCGTTGTCTGTTCACTGCGAGGGATGATGGTGGGGTGGGTACAACGTGGGTCGTCGTTGTCGGTTCACTGTGAGGGATGAAATCCGGTGGATGTTCAGACGTAGTGGATGTACTTGGTGTAGGTGTAGAGCTTGGTGTGGAGCTCGACGTGGCTTGTACACGGGGTGTGGTGGTGGTGACTGGGCTCGATACGGGGTTGACTGGTGCTCTCTGTAGACCGGTTTCACTGGTGGCTGGTGTTCTCAGTTGGTTAAGTAACGTGCTGACATAGGCTACGTCGTAAAACACACCTCCGTACAACACACTCAGCAGGGTTAGCAATAGCACCCCAAAGCCCACTTGTGCTTTGCGCGTTTTGGGAGACGCTGTGTTCAGAGGCAGCTGCTGTTTGTCCATAGCACTGTGGTCGGAGGTGGAATGAAGGAGGACGGCAGTGGTGTGTGGCTTTATAGTCGTTTCACCTGGTTGGCAGCGACCCAGGAATTGAAGGAACTGGGCCAACCTTGCCATTTCACGAAATGAAACAGTTTGCCACGTCGACGTTCCGTTTTCAAAATCTGCTCCACCGTGTAGTAGTCTTGCTGTGTTTTTACAACAGGCTGTAATTCCGTCTCGTAAAACGTCCCCAGCAACGTTTCCCCTTGGAGATCTTCCAGTTCATAGACTCGCCGCTGTCGGGATAGGCGCCGTTTAATCAGGAAGTGCTCATCGCTCCAGTTGGGCAAGTAACTTTTCTCGAACTTGCCCTTGACTTTACTGATCCGTACAGGGTCCCCGACCTTGTACACCGCCTTCGTCGTTCGCTGCCATGGCCTGGGGTACAAGACACGCCGGACTTGGGCTTCATTGCGTTGGGTCACGGTAATGGGGGCTCTCTCTATACTCCGATGATAGGCTCGATTGTAACCCCTCACCAGTTTCGGGAGAACATGGATGTACCGCCTTGTATTCTTATAGGTGAAATATTTATACATGCGGCCTTTGAATGTCCTGTTGAACCTTTCCACTACGGAAGCCTTGGTCTCGTTGTACGTATGGAAGAAAAACACCTTCTGTTTCTTGAGAAAGGCTTGGAACGGTCTGTTGAGGAATTCCGTGCCTTCGTCGGTTTGCAAATACAAAGGTTTGCGCCCGGTCTTGAAGATGTCTTTGAACGCCGCTATGAGATTTGCCCCCGTTTTCGTCCGGATGGGTACCACCCACGCATACTTGGATAGGATATCGATGCACGTCAAGATATACCGATTCTCATCGTTGTGTTTGGCAAAGGCGCTCATGTCGACCAAATCCGCTTGCCACTGGGCATCTATTCCTCCCACGATGACCCGGTTCCGTAGAAAATGGCGACGGACAGATCGATGTAAGGTATAGGTGTCTTGTCTTCTTAACCAATCTCGGACTTGGGCACGTTGTATCCCCTGGGGTTTGGCCGCTCGATAGAGAGCCGACAATGCACTATAGGCCGCCGGACTGTCGGGACTGTAGTGTAAGTTATCCAACACCTTCTCCCAGCGCTTCATGGTGGCACAATGATGATGGACCCTGGCTCTATCGTTTATTTATAACGGGTATATCTTGGACCGGAGTTTCTTTCTGATTTTCTTCATTGGCTTTCACAGTGTCCATGGTAAATGACCAGTCCAACTCGTCTGATGACCGCTTGATAAGCACTTCATCCACATCTACCACGGCATCTTCCAATGCAGACCATAGATCAGGGTGAAGGGTAAAATGCACTCTACCCCCATCTAGCCGAGCCAATTGAGCAAAGAAAGGGCCGCGTCGGATGTACACATCGTGACACAAGTGGATGAGATCGCCGTCCAGTTCACCAGACAACACCCGTTTGAATTTGGTCCAGCCCTCCCGGGACAGACGAATGTGAGCCGGGCACGGTTGTGTAGGGTCCGCATCACAGATGTCTCCCACCACCTCCTCCATGATATCGACCTTATCCGCATACACGTGCAGGAAAACCTCGGGGGTCAAGCTGAGATACGCCAGTATCATATGCTCCGCCATGGTCAGTACGTGAATGGTACCAGAGTTGATTGTTTCTCGTATTTATAGGGAGAACCCCGTGAGATCAAAGGATCAGGTGGTCATATCACTGGGCTGACTGAGTCTAGCCGGGTAATCAATGGCATCGTCGTCGGGTTCATGGCTAGACAGTTGTTCATTGGGTTCGGCAGCCGATTCTCTCAGGGCACGAGCCCACTCCAACTCGTCTGATGACCGCTCGTCCGGTGTAAACAGCTGGTCCACGATAGGCAACACTTTCTCCAAGGCTGTCCACAGATCGGGGTCTAGGGTGAAGCTTCGCGTAGGATCTTGGTAGCGGCCCAGACGTGGGAAGAAGGGTCCACGGTATACGTAGATGGCATTGTCTGTGTGGATGACGTGTCCATCGAGCTCGCCGCTCAACACCCGTTTAAATTTGTTCAAGCCGTCACGGTGTAGCGTAACCGTATTCGATACGGTCTCAGCGGGCGACCAGCAAACATCTCCACGGTCTTCCACGAGGGTGACTTTATCTTCATAGACGTGTAACCCCACCTGGAGTGTGAGGGGCAGGATGGCTCATAGGACGGCTGACATGCTTGGCCCAATGTCGAACGGTGAATGACACACACTCTGTCTGACCCTCGTATTTATAGTGTCAATGCCATAGCGCCAGGGTCAATAAGGCACAGACTAGTGTGAGGCCAACCAGCCGGCGCTGGTTCCGGCGTGAGCGCTCCTGGTCCATAGCCCGAGCATCAAGGACGGCTGTCATAGTCCAGTAGTGGTGAGTGATGGCACGCCTCTCCATCGAGTGCACTCTTTCGAGGACCGCTTCTGTGAACTCGTTGAGAATCTGGCGTCGTCCCTCGTTGTCGTCGCCATCTGCAAACATGGACCGGACCACTGCTCGGTAACCCGTGAATGAATTCACCACGGTGGCATGCTGTAAAATGCGAGTCGCATAGGGCTGGATCTCCGCCATGGCTCTGCAACCGTAGAAATGAAGGTGTAGGATACAGAGGGACGTGTTTTATAGACCAGGTCAAATATGCGCGCCTAGACGTCGGGTGTAGTCCGTGATACGTACTATTCTGATGGGTTAGTCCAAAAAAGAGAGCAACAACAACAACACAGATTACAGATCAATCCTTTTATTATGCGTGAACATCATAGGAATGCATGTTCTGACCTGTCTGTGGGCGTTTTTCACAATGGCGTTCACCTTCGGGTCTTTCCGGTCGACGTATTCGTCATTTTCCCACAATGGCGGTGTATCCGCCATTAATCGCCATTTTCCCACAATGGCGGTGTATCCGCCATTATCCGCCATTTTAGCACAATGGCGGTGTATCCGCCATTATCCGCCATTTTCCCACAATGGCGGTGTATCCGCCATTATCCGCCATTGGACACTTCACGTCTGCGCCTGCATTGGGGTATATGAGGGTCTTCATGCGCGCGCGCGCGCGCGCAATGCCGCTCAGTCGTACATCAGTGCACCAGTCTCGATCCTCGACTTGGGGATAGTTGAACTGAGTGTGCTAAAAATAGATCACCAGCTAGCGTGCTATAAAAGGGAAGCGGCCTTGCCGTTCATCAGACACTCTGTCAACCACCAAGATGTTCACTTGCACAACTTGCCAGAAGCAGTTTACTCGTCTAGATAATTTACGACGCCACGAGGCCTCCACCCATAACGATGCACCGTATACTTGTATAACCTGCGCACGGTCATTTAATCGGGAGGATCAGTTAGTGCACCACGAACGCTCACTCCACGAGGGCGCGAAGGAACAATGTAATGAATGTGGTCAACTCTTCAAACGACGGCATCAGCTTTTGATTCATGGTCCGTCTCTACGGTTTGGGCGACAACTTCCTACTGAAGAGGAACCGCGGAAGGTGAGACCCAGTGAAGATAAGGCCGGGGAGACGAACGCCACTGGTGATGCGATCACGGAGAGCCCGCCTATACCCACAGTTCAGAAGAGTCTAGATATCCAGCCAGTCCCTAGCATTGCTGTTGCCAGTCATACGCCTGACGACATCGGACATTTTCTGGAAGATGCAGTGGATATTCCCAGCGATCTGTTACAGGACGCCCATCCAGTGAATGACATCGATCGGCGCCAATGGCCCATGATACGGCACATTTTCCACCGTGATCGCCCCATTCCAGATATCTACAATGTCCCACTGACCCACCTCACCCGTCTACGCAGCTATGTAGAAGCCATCTTCAAAGATCAAACTACGGCCTTCAAATTGAATGTCGCTTTCGGGTACATACCCATACCCTTGGGCCACCGCGCATGCGCAGAATGCCGATATTTCAATCCCACACACAGCCCATCAGATGCCCCTTCACGTATGCTTCACATTGATACCTCACTCGATCCATTCGGCCCACTTGTGGCTCACCTACATCCCAAAACGTCTATTTCCATACACTTTTCCCACAATTCCCTGCCAGCGCATGCGTAGAATGGTGACAACGCTCGAGCCACTAGTCCAGTCAGATGCCCCCTCACATAGGCTTCAGATGGATACCTCATACAACTCCATCGGCCCATTAGGGGCTCCGCTAGATACCAAAACGTCTATTTCCATACCCTTTTCCCACAATTCCCTGTCTGCGCATGCGCAGAATGGTGACAACGCTCGAGCAACTAGTCCAGTCCGATGCCCATTCATGAATGCTTCACATGGATACCTCATATGACCCCATCGGCTCATTAGCGACTCCCCTACATGCCAACACGGCTATTTCCATACCCTTGGGCCACCGCGCATGCGCAGAATGACGCTAGTTCAACCCCACACTCAGCCCATCAGATGCCCCCTCACCTAGGCTTCACTTTGATACCTCACTCAACTCCATCGGCCCATTAGGGGCTCCCCTAGCTCCAACGCGGCTATTTTCATACCCTTGGGCCACCACGCAGGCGCAGAATGCCGATATTTCAACCCCACACCCAGCCCATTAGATGCCCCTTCACGAATGCTTCACTTTGATACCTCATACGACCCCATCGGTCCACTAGCGGTCCCTACAGATTGCCGAACACTTCCACGAAAACCCACGGTTTTTGGGACTACTTTCGGTCCGCGGAGGCAGACCGCATCACCGCCAGACCGCATCACCGCGAAGAAATACATGCCCCCAAGGTCACGCCACATTCACCCCAACCGGAAGTGACGTCATACCTGCGCACAACACTCCTGCGCACACCTCCACAAAACCTCCCCATTTTTTTCTGCGCATGCGCACTGAGGCAGTTTTGGTCCCATTTACGCTTACATCACTACTCCCCTCAAACAAACATCATAACTGATATTATATATGCGCCTATCGTATAAGCATGAATACTATCAGTTATGATGTTTGTTTGAGGGGGCATACGAACTATTTACATGGTCAGTGTGGGGAATTGTGGGGACTGACGGCTCGACCGTTTAAGCCGAAAAAGCCACAACAACAACGATTAAAGACAATTTCAACTGATTCGCATTTCCTGACCTAATACGAAACAGGTTCTATGAGTCGCGCATGCCCACAACGTCTTTGGGTTGAATGCAAACGCTGAGGCGCAACGTCACAAAGCCATTGGTACGACGTATTTCTTCGTTTTCTTACGTGTCGGCTTTGTGACGTTGCCTTGAAGGACAGGCTACCTCAATTCCACGTTCCACTATGGTAAATTTAACACGTGATTATTCGTATGTGGTGTGTAGCTGACCTAATACGAACTATTTATGGGGTGGCAATTGACCAATCGGCTATCAAACAAACTACTCTGAGGCGTAATAAAGAAGTTATACGTAGCTACGATTAAGTGAAATGTACATATCAGTACGCAAATGTTTACACCATATTACCCTTTACATATATATATCAAGTTTTGTTCATTAAGCCATGTACTATACTGTAATTTCTTTTATTGTAATTAGGAGAAGGTCTAGTAAGTTGCAAGAACTTGTACCTGATCCTATTGCAATATCTGCAATAAAATATGTTTATAAGAACTCCTGGCGTCAGCCGTTGCTATGCCATTCACTCTCCGTGGTCCGATCTTTTTCGGCAAAATGCCGAGTCGTGGGAATTCTTATTCCGTGTTGGCAAAACTGACAATCAGTCTTTTCCTTCATATAGGCGCTCCAAATCTTCTATCTGCTAATTCTTTAGTGCAAAAGATACCTCCAACCGCTTCCTCGCATAATCTTGCTTACCTCAACCTTAAAAGAGCTTGTCGGTCGTATCTACACATGAAAAGCTGTACAACAAAAACAACCACGTATGCGGAGTGTGCGTGTATATATTACATCGTACATTTCGCGATGGCTGTTATCATATAAACGTAAATGTTTAATTGACCGTTTGTGGAAAGCGTTATAGTACCCGTTACATGCCAATTATTTTTAGAAGGACGATTAGGATAAAACAATTGAACATCGTCTGAAGATTTCGGCCATTCACCACCCCGATAAATCTGACGCACAGCTTAGCTGACATTCCCGTCATATCTGTTTTCATGACATTCTCGCGAAAAGACGAGAAACTCTTGAATTCATTGGTTATCGGGAACAGGTTCATGCTTGGCACAATTGCGTATAGGTCAGTTATACCTTGAACGAAACGATGTATTGGTACTTTAACTCTGATATATGTACAGTGTTTATATAAGGGTATCTGAAATTCTGTTACCCTAAGCAGACAAATCTTCAATGACTGGTCATTTTATAAATTAAGGCGAAATCGTTCATGTCGTGATTGAACCATTAAGACGATCGATGGGTACAGTCCGGTGTATTAGTATTCATTGGCTTATGAAGAATGCGTCTGAGGGAGCATGTCAAAATTTGATATATTTGGTACGCGGTCCATAGTTCAAGTATGACCGGTCCGATTGTGACGTGCTGAAGCCAAATGTTTTCATCGTCGTGGTCGAAAGTTGACGCTGGTCAGGTCCTTTTGGACCGCTCTAAAGCTTGGTTTCGACCGCGGTCCAAATAAACTTCTTCTACTCGAGATGCCCGACCCACCGTCATTATGTTCATACAAGTTAATCCATTTCACGGGAAGAATTCCGATCCAGGTATGATTTCACTAAAGTATATGCATAATCAATGATATACTTTTGAGATAACAGGCAAATAATAAATAAAAAGGCGAATTCATATAATTATATCTCGCGTGGGTTTTAGCTGCTTGCAGCGCTCTACCATCTGTCGGGCATGCTTACTAATTTTGTGTGGCAATCACGTGTGGTAGAATATTCTTTTCTGTGATCTTCAATTGTTGATGAAGAAAAATGTACAATTACAAGCGTCTGGTCCTTCATTCATAATTCAGCCGTCGTTCATTAAAGAATACTAGTATCCGCGTCCATAATTCGAGGACCTATTCCATATTCCATATAACACCATAAGCACCAAAGCCAAAAAGACAATCATAGTATACATAAACATAGGCTAGTTTCATGCAAGAGAGAAGCGATCAACAGTTTTCAATGATGCCGGCAAGACATCATGATCTTCCCAAAAATATCACATCCGTATCGCTGATCAGTATTCTTAATCCATATGATATTCGTTGTAAAGTCGTAATCTAGAGAATATTGTATCTCACTCACGCTTTGATTGTGAATGTTCATATGAGCACCGTGAGAATCTTGAAGTACATGGGTTAATACGGCCCCCAGCATCGGGTTAAGCGGAATTAGACACAAGTTACGAAACGTAACGACATATATCTTGCACTCTATGCTCGTATTTTGCTATCAGCATGCAATATGTATCGCCAAATTTGAGAAATTTTGAGTGGTGGCGCTTGGTGGTATAGCCCTGTTTCATAAGTTTCTGCGACAATGTTTTTTTGACGTTGATTAAAATCGGCACATTTAATGTAGGATCTAGCAAATACTACTAGTCGAGATATGTATACGCCATATGCAGGTCCCACTGGAATATTACTGTCCAGAGAGTGATTGTTTACGATGTCGATATCATCTCTTTTGTTATAAAGTCGACGAGAGAGAAGGCCCACTCATTTTTATAGAGATATAGGTCTAAATAGGATGCACCGGTAGGGCTATCTGCAGTTTCTTCTAATCCAGTGAAGGTGTTTATATATCCTTCAGTGCGTCATTTATATAGCGATAATCCACGTCGAGAAGATCGTCTATATAGCGTTTGGTGAATGAGAAGGAACGGGCTTTGGATTGATCGGTTTTTGAAAGCGCCTACATATAGTCATATTCATAAGAGAGCAGATATAGGTCAGCCAACAGGGGTGCACATTTAGTACAATTAATAAGAACAATCTTAGGCTTGACAGTTAAATCATCTATTATTTCAATTTTCTCTTTGCAGGTGATGCTCAAATCCATCGCGACATTCCATGGGATGGACTTGCATGTCGGCAGACCTGATTTGAGACCAAGTCCAAGAGATCGGACCCAGTTAGAAATAGTTTCCTTTTGGCACTCTCGTTTGTATTCTTTGCATTGCTCTCTTTCTGTTTCAGTGTTGATGTATCATATCATTCACATAGGTGCGGGGTACAAGAATTGGTGCCTTTTTTGTTGCTCTGGGTGGTAGCTACTTGCAGCGCTCTACCATCTATCTAGCAGGCTTTCTAATTTCGTGTGGCTATCACGCTAGGTAGAATATTCTTTTCTGTGATCTTCAATTGTTGATGAAGAGAAATGTACAAGAACAATTCTAGGCTTGACAGCTAATCATCTATTATTTCTGTTTTCTCTTTGCAGGTGACGCTCGAATCCATCGCGAAATTCCCCGGAATGGACTTGCATGTCGGCCGACCTGATTTGACGCCAAGTTCAAGAAATCGGACCCAGTTAGAAATAATTTCCTTTGGCACTCTCGTTTGTATTCTTTGCACTGCTCTCTTCCTGTCTCCGTGTTGATATATAATATCATTCAGCTAGGTGCGGGATACAAGAATTGGAGTGTTTTTGTTGGTCTGTGTGTCGTTCACAAGTTGATTTATAGATATACCCGGTCTGATATTCACGACATATATTGCTTTATTTTATACTTGGTGATGAGATAGTGAAAATTATCAATTGAATAAAAGCGATATTTTCACTGTAGTGATGATATCAAATATATCATCACTGGGATGATATGACAAACGACGTCACAGCGCACAAATACGTCACCGTGGTCACAGTGATAAGGCAATTGACCGAAACTCCACCGGGTTTATGCGCCAAAGTAAAAACAAGCTAAATATCTGGAAGGGATTAGTATATTATTATGCCTTATGATGACCAAATTATGCCAAGAAATAAACACAAATCAGCATAAAATGAATGATAAGCACTCGGAATGGCGACAATGGAAACGTTCGTCACGTATACCTACACACGCCCGTGTACATCGACTGTAACACTGTGATTGCAGCCCACAGGACAGTGAAGTGCAACACAAACTAGCGCGGAAAATAAAACACACATTCGTCTGTTGAAGGCTTGAAATTGGGGTCATATCATGAATATGTCGCACCAAAGTTGATGAGAAAACATGAAAAATAGCTTAATTCAACGACAGTGAACTCTTGCCAGTGAGTATTCATTCAGAATCGGACAAAATCACAAGGATATTCCGTAGGCCTACAACACCGTCGAAGCTCTGCACAAGAACCACGACTGGTAAAATCTAAATCATTATCTGGCTATGATTTATCGTAACCATTCGATTTTGCTAAATCAAAATTGTGCTATTTGGGTAGACATGAACGAAATTAAGGGCGAACGCAGACTTTGAAGTCAAACTCGTCACGAATGTATCCTTAGTTGTAGGAAGAGGGCAAATTATGTCACAAAAATGAGGGTGAGGAGTGAGGGTGATCCGGAGTCACGCGGTGGTGACGTCTTCCGGGTCAAAGGTCACATTCGGTGAGATCACTACCGGTCACTTCCGGTGACGTCATGTCCGGGATTTCCAAAGGTCAAAGAAAAATGGTTGAGTCATAGGAACCATACACCCGGGGTATTTTCCGGTATTTTACGTGGAGATCACCCCTCGTGGAATTGCGAAACCATACACTGGGGACTACGCAGTATTTTTTGTGGAGATGACCCCTCGCAAAATGTAAGCAATCCAACTACCCGGCGGCCGCACATCGTTGGTCCCACGTGCATCTAAGATGGCGATTTTCAAGATGTCTACCGCTATGATTGCTCTACGCCACCCCAGGGCATTCCGTACATGACATCGGCGAGGTGTGATTGGTGGAAACCACGTTGTTGGTACGTCTGTGCCGTGCTTGCACTCCACAGGTTTTTTCTACACATATTACCACTATTTCATTAAATATATAAAAATTAATGCGCTTCTTGTAAAAAAAAATGAAAAATATATGCCAGTAAAATTCATACCGTTGTCAAAATTAATATTGACAAAAAAATCGACGCTGGTGGGATGGGATCTCACGATCTGCCCCTCGGCAGTGCAACATCTTTTACCGCTTCCGGTTTTTCCTTTTGCACAACTAGTTCTACCGATATGTTACTTCATTTATTTTAAGTTGTATTTGAAGAACTTTCTTTTGAAGAGAAATGTTGTGTTAAACCCATACTAAAACCCAACAACCTGACGATAAAATATGACCCAGCACTATAGTACATACCATCGACGTTCATTGTAAAGGGGGACAACTCTTGGTGTCCATTGTCTTGGGTATTATGGCGACAACTTTTGATGTACTATGTGTTTGTGTTGAGATAGATGAATACCGTTATATAAATGACCACACTCGAAAACTATCCGGGTTTTATACATCAAATTAAAAATGGGGAACAATGTTCCATAAACGTATGTTTAATCGGTCATCAAAACATTTTAATTTGTCTCTTTTACTGGTTTAAATCACTTTCCAACCGCTATGACCATCCTCACACTATGAAAATATGGTATTTAAAAACATAGGTGAATTACAAATCCAGACCGGTGTTTGTTACAGTGGCAGTTGGATACCTTATAACATTATAACATTAGAACCAGACCAGACATCGGTTTAGTTTTTGTGAAATACACTGTTCATTGGAGCGAGGAAAGCACAAATCTGATCGTTGCCCACAGGAAAACCAATCAGAGAAAATCGAACGGATGTTCAGAACAGCTGTTTCACAGTTCGTACATTATACGTTTAGAGCATTATCTTCGTGTAAAATCTCAGCTGTGACGTCGACGATGATGGCCCTCGCTCCGTGGCTCACCTGATACATCGGTCCCCAGAGAAGTATGACACCACCCTCAGACCCAACCTCTCCAAGAAGGAACACTCCGGCATTTCTCGTATATTACCACCATGAATTGGAGCGATGTGCAAGAGGTCGGACAAATTGAAGTCTGGCGACAGGAAAGCAACTATATGACTCTACAGGAAAGCATCCCTCGGCACCTAACATTCAGACCCGAGAAAACAGTGAATTATCGGACGTAGCCTTAAAATCGCAGCTGCGCTTTCATTGCAGCTGTTCAGGTGGAGACTATGAAGTATCCACATGGCCCTTGATACGCTAGCTCGGGAGCTTTGACGACAAGTCAGCTCAAACAACTCATCTGATGTTAAAGCATGAGTATCATGGATGTCTGATGGAGTATTCGCCTCTACATGGGGTAATCTGGTAAATGCAGGAATACCCAGAGAAACTAACCTGTAATGCCCGACGTGGTACGGCTTAAATTTCCTACCAAAACTACCTACATGAACACTTATGCCCAATCCCACAGCTGCAAGCAATGCCAACGGGCCTCTGACCGGTCTTGGCTTTTACACCGCCCCGAGAAGATCCGTGATAACACCATCAAACGAAAGTACCCGGGTGGTCTGTTCCACAATACACCCACCACTTCTGAGAATCTGACCGGTGAAGGGATCGATGTTTCCCCTGAACAAAGCTATTTCTTGCATCGGACAGTGTATGACTTTGAATCCGTCCTTGAACCCAAGGAGGCGGCGACCGCTAAAACGCAATGAACGCGACGTCATATCCCTTTGAGATTCATGAATGCATGCGGACTGTTGGGGATTTTCTGGTGTGTTTCAACAACTTGGATGTCGTGCCGTTCCTGGAAGCCGCCGAGAAGATGTTCCGATTCTATCAGAGTATGGGAGTGGAGATGTTTAAGGAGAGTGTCAGCCTACCCAGACTCACACTGAGATATCCGCTTCACGATCTGCCCACGTCCTTCTCCCTCATTGACCAAAAGGAGACCATCGTGCGTGGCCGGATTCTGATATTTCACCGCTATTTGAACAAGGGCTGGAACACATTCGAGGAGGAAAACTGTGCTATAGGATCATCGGATTCGACGCTAACGCCCTGTACCTCTCCTGTGTTGCCAGTCCGACACCGGCGGGTCAGTACATCCGGGGGCTCTCCGAAGATGATCATTTCAAGTCACAGCCGTCTCGAACACGTCTGGCAAAACACTGGCTCGATTGGGTCGGACACTCCCTCGGCATCACCATCCGCCATTAAGCCAACAATACCGAGAAGCGAATCGAAGATCGACGACTTCCTGAAGACGGCTTTGCCTTCATCAATCATCGAACGACAGTCTTTTAATTCCATGGGTGCTATTGGCATGGGCACGAGTGTGACCTCACGATCGACGCCAACGACCACCACCGCTACAATGAGCGACGAGGACTCAGCGCGCAGGCCCTACGAGAGGAGGTACAACAGAACCGAGACTACATCATGGGTTTGGGATACGATTACCACGAGGTGAGGGAGTGCGAGTTTCACGCTATCAAAGACCCCGGTTTGCGACAGTTCATCACCAACATCCACAAGCGACCATTGGATCACCACTGGATCTGGACCACCCCTCTACTTCTCGATGTTGCCCGTACAAACCAGCTCTTCCGGCTCGATGAATGTGACATCCATGTTCCGGAGCACCTGAAAGACACGTTTGCAGAATGCCCACCCATTTTCAAAATCACCGAGGTGAATCGAGATTACATCGCGGACCACATGCTCCCATACGCTGAAACCCTCAACTACCTGACACGACCGCGGCGTATGTTGATCAGCAGCATGTTTGGCGAGAAGATCCTACTGGGTACTCATTTACTACGTTGGTATATGAGCTATGGTTTCGTGTCTATCAAGTGATGGAATTGATGAACGAATACTGATTGGCGATACGGATTTGATATTTTTGGAACATCACGATGTCTTAACGGTATCATTGAACACTGTTGTAATTCACCCCCGAGGGTTGTTTCAAGGATTTTGCTGGGGCTGTCACCACCGCTCGTCGCCAAGGAGATAACGGTCCCACCAAAGCCATCATCGGTGAATCCATGAAACTAGTAGGCAATGCATCGTACGGGGAAACCGTGACCAATCAGGACCGTCAGGTGGACGTGCATATTTGTGTTGAGAAACAAGCCCGACGGCGCATCAACTCGCCCCTGTTTCGTCAGAGGGATCCTATTGATGACACCCCCTACCAAACCACCACGAAAAACACCATCTCATACAGCCTGTCGCTGCAGATCGAATAAATGGTGTACCAATATGCCAAGTTGCGGATGCTGGAATTCCTAAATGAGTTTATGGGCATGTTCTTCGACTCTGAGGACTGGCAACTTATGAAAATGGACACCGATTCCGCGTACATGGCCGTCTCTAACCCGAACTGGGAATCGTTGGTTAAACCCGAACTGCGAGAACGCTATGAAGCCGAACGAGATCAATGGCTGTCGAGAAAAGACCACAACAGGTATTACAAAAGGACGCCCGGCCTTTTAAAACTCGAGTGAACGGGTGAGGCCATGGTGGCCCTCTGCTCGAAAACCTGCTATTGTTACGGCGGGGACAACATCAA